>JAJMAP010000071.1:0-57640 GCA_030572695.1 Scheffersomyces illinoinensis | reverse complement strand
CCATATTCTCTTAGCGGTGCCAACTCCGCTGACGCGCCATAGCACTAAATATGCCTTTGAAAATTCTACTCGCTGCTAATATTCGCCTTTCCCTCTCAGGCCCTCTTTAAAGCCTCCTTCCAGTTTGGCCATACTAAGCACTTTTAATTGTACACCTTCTCATTTGTTCGTTGACACGTCACGTGAAGGTGCTGCCTCTGGCAGAACACAGGATATTTCTGGATGCCCCATCTAGAAGGCTTTTAGAAACCCGGACAGATCTCTCTGGCCCTATCAACAAAATTTACCGATACGACAGGAAGACACGGAAGCTTTCTCATTCACAAGCCGATTGTGTTATTTCTCTCGCAGAGAAAATCGTCTGCTTTAAACAAAATTGTGTATTAGCTTTTCTTATAGAGGGCCCATACGAAAGGAATCTTTACTGGCATGGAACGAAACTGCTTCAAGGACTGTACATATTATCCCATCATCTCTAACTCCGGTCCTCTACTAGAGCTACCCCATTCTTCATTCTTTTCCATCACTGGTAGGTATTCGCTACAGCGTAATAGCAGTGTACAAATTACTCTCTACAGAACTTAAGTAATATGGTTCTATGGTCTCGCTTTTCATTATATATGCTATTGCTAATGTACATGGCCCTTGAGGTCTGTAGGGGTCTAATCTTCTTTGATTGCTGTTCCTCTAATATGCTTTTCTCTCTCTGACTTGAAAGGTTTGGAACCAGGCTTGCTGTGCCTTCTCTCGTTATCTTCTCTCTTCTTCAAGCTATCAATCTCAACGCGTTTGATCTCTCCAGCCTTCTTGATGGTCTTGGGCACATGACGGTGTCTTGCTATTCTCTTGATTTCTGGCATGTGCTTGTATCTTTCCTTCAAGGCAGCGTCGTATTCCAACTTGGCCCTCTGTCTGGACGATTTGATGTTAGATCTGTCAGCAGCATTAGCACGCCACAAACGTATGTTGGTGTCGTCAGAACCACTCAAGATATATCTGGCGTCAGTAGTGAACTTGGTGCAAAACACTCTCTGCATTCTCTTAGTGTGATAGATATCACGGGAATGGCCCTCTCTGGCACGGAAAATTCTTATCGTCTTATCGTAAGATCCAGTAACGACTTCCTCACCAGTGGGTGAGAAATCTATGTCCATAACTGCCGCTACATGATCCTTGTACACATTGAGAGACCTATCCAATTTACGCATATCCCAGAGATACCCATTGTGGTCCTCGCAAGCTGACGCGAAGTTAAAAGCTTCCATGGGATTCCAGGCTATGGCATTAGTTCTAAGGGAAGTCACAACTTTCTGTATAGGGGAGTTGGTTCTGACATCGTACAACACAATCGAATTGTCAGAGCCAGCTGAAGCGATAATGCTGGTTTCGGTTTGGTTGAATTTGACAGTGGTGATGTTGTCTGCTCCCCACAGCAAGTCTGAGATGTATTTTGAACGGTTCATGTCCCACAACTGGATGGTGGCACCGCCTGTAACAAAAAGATCATCATCACGGTGATGGTCCAAGCCTTTGAAGGCATGTTCGCCCAAAAACGTCTTGACCAAACCCATGCTTTTGTTGCTGTACACCTCTTCGTCTCCAAATCCGGCTTCAAATTCGTCGCTTTTCACTGACCACAACTTGATAGTCTTATCGTCACCACAAGATAACATGTGCTGTTGCTTTGGTGTGACACAAAGACCACCAACCATCCCGTAGTGGGCTCTGAAACTGACAGACTCTTGCCTTGAGGTCATGTTCCAGTACTTGATCACACCGTCGCCTGATCCAGAAGCTACTTGGTTTGTAGTCGAGAAGTTCTTAGCTATGCAATAAACTCCATCTCTGTGCCCGTCTCCTAGCTGCCCTACAAATGGCTGAGCGAACATCCGTTCCATCTTGGTAGCAGTTAAGGCTTTGGTATATTCTCTGGCCCTCTCAAAAGGATGGAGAGCAGGGTTTAAGTTCCGCGGAAGAGCAGATTCCTGAGTGTTTCTCACCGGAACATACGTCTCGGACGAACGTTTAATGGTCTTAATCTTCATCCGGCCTGCAGTGGTTAAAGTGTATCTAGAGAGTTTTAGTGATGAATGAAAATTGTAGATGAATAAATAAATTTATATCTCATCGCATTTTTCGCACTGACTATTTCTCGATTTTATGTATGGAGCTTAACTATGGCAATAAATAATTCCTAGCAGCTATGCAATGAAATCATATTTATACCAAATGGTGCCTTCTAAGATAGAATTGAATTGCTCAAAATACATATTCCGTGTACATGGATTCTTCGAATGTATTGGTCTAAGCTATTCATGAGATGTAAAGAATTCTTTGCTGTGCTTGCAAAATGGGTGCGAAAAATTTCCAGAGAACCGTATTACGTACAACATTTCAACAAGAAAGGTGAAGTAATTCTGTTGTTTGGGTGGATTTGGTGGTACATTACGGTACTTTCCACTACCTTTATGAATGGCAAAGAAAATTGTGGAAGGACTTCTACAACTTCAACAGCCTTCGTGACCGCTGCGTACTTTCTTGCAAGTATTATGTATTAAAATATAGAATTACAATGATGGGCTGTCTATCTTCTATTAATGTGAACCGCGAATCTTTTGACTCTATATGCGTGGGATTGATGATTCTCGACAGCCCAGGTACAAGTGTCGTAAACGACCATACGTGCAAAGGTGACAACGGTACATAAGTCCTGCTTATGCGAACAAGAGTAGTACTAGTCTTGTTAGAAACGAGACTAGATATAAGTGCTGTAATCAAGAGTATAAAGGTATACCAGTCTTGTCAAACAGAGTATAAAGCTATCATACTGCTGTAGGGAAGAATATACTGCTATACTAGTCTTGCGTAGAAACAAAGACATAGTAGTCCTGTTGAAGAGCAGACTATAATGATATACTAATCCTGCAAACAAGAGAATTTGATTCGTCTTGTTTATTTAAAAGCGGAGTGTAATCATAAAATCATAATCATTCTCTTCTCTATAATGTGATGTCTAGAACCAAGCCGACGTCGTCAACATTAGCCTTTGAGATATCCTCCAAGAACGGTAACAAATCTATCAACTCGTTGTCGTGGGTATCACTGAACCAACTGGAGATAGGAATGGAGTGCTGTGGATGGAAGATGTAGGAAGCTGGCGAGTTATCAATGATAATTGAGTCGCTCAAGGGTCTTCCAATCTGCGACAAATTCTTGATGAAGTTTCCCTGGTAATTGTAACAGGAGTCACGGAATAATCGATGATGTACAGCCTTGTGGAAATCCAACTTGTCAAGTAAAGGATCTCCATATTTCAGCACTGAAGCTGTGAAGACTACGACCTCAAACCACTGCCCTACTTTTTTCAAGAACTCATCTACACCCGGTCTTTTTATCACGTAAACATGATGAACTTGGTTGTCGATCTCTACGGGAATTACGAAGTCCGCTGTTCTCAAGTATTTGAACGACGAATGAACGAGTGTCTCATCCAAATCAAGAATAAGACACTTCTTGTTGCCAAACTTCTTGTCTTTGTGACCCAAAAGAAAGCCCGTTTCCGGATTAAATGCTTGGCCTTCCTGGAGCTTTGTCAAATCCAAAAAAGACTCCTCGTCATCCTCCAAATCTTCCTCGTAGATTTCATCGTCATGATTGTCGTCTTCTTCGGACTCAGCGGAATTAAGATTGTTGGCAGATGTTGCAGTTACTTGAGCAAGCGATTGAGCTTCTTGTGCAGCAGTCAATGGGGGGACTGAGTCGTCGTGATGTGCATTCGACGACGGCGTGTTGTTGTTGGACTCGTCGTTAGTGTTAGTGATGGTGTCAGTTTCATTGACAGAGTTGTCATCGTCCAACAAGTCCTTCTTTGCAAGTGGGGCCAGCTTCTTTTGCTTTGCTGTCGCCCCTGAAAGCGTTGTAGCGGCAGCCACTGCAACCTTGCCATTCCCAACGGCTGTGGTCGCAAGCTCTCGATCTTTAGAAACGCTGTTCCGTCTAGGAGGCGTGGAGATATTCTTGTTGGAACTTCCAGGAGAAGTTCCATTAGAGGCTGACTTTACGACACCAGCAGATGATCTACTCTTCTGGCTCTGGTTGTGGATTTTGTCGTCGGCGTCGTCTTTGGAATCGACCGAGCAACACAATAACGATGATAACAATTTGTCCATGGTGATGTATTGACAGAAAAGTGTGTTGAATACGAAATGTAAATGATAGTGAGAATCGGAATCGTGTGGTTATGAAACTGACGATGCACCTATAGGCGATATGACTAAAATGAAAAGATTATGAACGATAATACGAGAATGTAAAGTTGATAAAACAGCAGACGATAATGAATAAAATTCTAACTGTGCATATATGTAGTATTATTGGATGTTCTGTATTTCAATTTTTTTCTGTTTCCTTAAGATTATCTTCTTCACTTTCAATCTCTACTTGATTACTGAATTCTCCTTAGTATTCTCCAAATTCTAAGGTCTACTTGAAATTTGAATCTGACGCAACTGAATGTTTTATGAACTTAGAAATCTGCCTGAAACTGTGATCGCTTCACTTCAATTTTATCAGAAGGTACTATCTATTTTCACTTTGATACTATTTCAACTTTGTCGTTTGTATCTTGTAAAATTTATGTGTCACAACGCAAATTACTTGTTGCAATTACTGACGGTCCGTGTGGGAAGTCTGGCGGTTTGGAATAGTGCGGCTGGGGTGTTTGGAGGAGCAGCCGCGTGAAGTCGTTGTCGGGGCGCGGTGCCGTTGGGGTATGTACCGTCAGACTTGTAGGCAGATGTCTGGACGACTTTTCTGACGGAGGAACTGGTGCTTCTGGAAACAACGAAATGGCGGTAATGTTGAAATTCCTCTGAAATGTTGTCGTTTGGCTTTTTTCCAGGTGGGAGAAATGTCGCGTCCATGTCGCGGGCAGGTTGAGTGCGATGGAGCTTAGAGCTGGTGTTTGGTGAAGCTTTGGCTTAAAAAAAAGCGACTTTGTCGAAGTACGACATTGATCCTGATAACAAAAGGTGTGGATAGGTGTCGAGCTCGGATCCTGTTTCCGTATTAAAAACGCAGGCATTCTATTTGCCAAATGTGGATTCCCAATAACAATAGTAATTATTTTAATTATATAATAGAGCGCATGTTGCAGAATAGTACAGATTTGCACACAATAATAGACTACCACAATACACCGTACAAAATAGCAGTATCTGGATAGAGTAATCAGAGACTTCGATTGTGTGGTAGAGAAGACTTCAGGAAATATTCAGTTGTATCAATAAAGAATTACCCAATGGTCACAGGACAGATTCCTATTGTTTCTTCTCTAATCGCTGTTACCTGCTCTATATTGTCTGCCGCTTTATCCTGTTTATCTAGATGTGATATTATGTCGATATGCATATCCTGTGCAGTTTCTGTAAGACAAAAGTCGCCCATTATCTGCAATCTCCCACTGGTGCCGATGGAATTATCGGCTTACAGTCGTTTTTTCCCGTCACTCTCTGCTGAGTATAATGCTCTTTCGCCAGTCTTTCTTCCATTCTTCCTTACTTCATGTAGTGCTGGGCAGTGAAATCTTAGTTGTTGTCAGAGACAATAACTGGATTCATTTTTGTGCGAGTGTATCAGTTGTGCATGTGCCCGACTCATGTGCATGTCGCAGCACTGCATTTGCCAGCTACAAATGTCGTACGGGTGCAATGTGTGTCTTTCCAGATCTGTCTGAATTTTGTAGCCCTTCGGTAGACTGGCCCCACTTAAAAAAAGCGAAGAAACAGAAATTTTCCGCCAACAATATATTTATACATTCGCTGGCTTTAAGAGACCTCTGGAGGAATGCTCGGATTTGTGAACCTTCGGCCCTGTCAAATCTCCCTCAACTCTTAGAAACATATGGGTTCGATAGTAGCAACTGGCTGTTTTTTGCGCAGCATACAGTGTGTATTATGCGCGACATACCGCCGCACCTCCCGAATTGACATTCACAATTTTAGTTCTATGAAAATGTCGCTGGCTGGCTCCGAGGCTCCTCTGTCTGTAACAGCCCACTTGATACAAGCTTATCCAGAGAAAGTTTGAAGGGCTTACTGTCTTATAGACTAAACTTCTAGAACCGATGAATATAAACTTTAATATAGACATTTTCCAAAATGACCCCTATATGAATTTCATTTCAGATGGAATCTTTCTCTCCGACCCAAACACCAACAAAATACTTTTTCTCTCAGACAATAAAACGTCGTCGCGACATTACCCTGTCTTGCTAGTGAAGTTTAAGTCCGACATTGTTGCTTTACCTACTGTGTTGCCGACACCTCCCATATTGGGATTCATCTCCAAATGGCTGCAACTGGACTATATTCAGCAAACCTATGGCATGTGATAACTGGGAAACCATAGGGATTTTTGCCAATCTTTCCGAATTGTAGTAATCGTACGGGCTTCAGCAAAAGAGCCTAAAAACTTTGGGAGAACCTGTGAAACAAAGAGCTTCAGATATTTCGATAACTTCACTAATTCGCAAGACAATTAAAGGAGCTTTACGAATTTTACAAAATGTATCGCAAGTTCGTTTTGTATGAGCTGTATTAAAAATTATGTATGCTATTAATCTTGAATCGTTTGTTTCGAACCACGACCCCCAAGCCTGTAGCCATGGCACTGTAGAAATCTTCCAATTCTGTCCGTGGCGATCGTATCATATTCTCTGAAAGGTCCAATGTCTTCAACCTTGAAGAACCCCTGCTTCCGTAGTTTAACTTAGTAATACCATTCCGGCTTAAGTCCAATTGCTTTAAATGTTTGTGTTCACAGATTGCTGAGGGAATGGTAAATGTGTCCTGAAGAAAATTGTCATGTAGATCGAAAATCTTCAAGAACGGAGGCAAAGAAATCTTCTCGTCTATAACTTCTATAGAACAGAACGATAAATTCAATTCTTTCAACAGAACAGGAGGTGTACTGAATAGTGGAAACCTTGGGTGGATTTTCCGGAGAGGATTCTGAGTTAGATTCAATACCTCCAAATTGGGAGGAGGAGACCAATCAGAGAGGTCACTGATCCTGTTGAAGTCCATTTCCAATCGCTTCAAATTCACCAACTGAGACCAATTGACGTCTTCACTATTGTATGAATTCAAATCACTGATCCTGTTTCCCGACATCCTTAGCACTTGTAAGGATCTGGGAAACTCAAAGATTTCAAGATGGCTGAGAAAACACTCTGTCAAATCAAGCTGTTCTAAACTGAATGGTAATCTCATTCTCAAGCCTCGATATTCCTCGTTGACACGAAGGGAAAGCTCAAACATTCTGAGGATCTTCAATGATTCTGGAAATATGAAATAAGGACCCTTATGTGGAGAGTTCCTAGTATCATATAACGACCCTAATCTGGTCAAAGAAAGATCGAGCAATTCAAGATTGGGTGGGAAATCCAAATTACTAAATGATGTGATGGGGTTATTAGTGAGCACCATATTCTTCAAATCCTGGGGCCATTTCAAGCTTGCCATTTGTTGAAATATTTCATCGTCTATTCCACATTGTGTAAGTAATATCGACTTCAATTGTGGCGGCCAGCCTGTACCTTTGCTATCATATACATCCAGAATTCGGTTATAGGAAAGATCTAGTGTATTGAGGTTTCTTGGAAAGTCTGACAAATCAACACTTTCAATATCGTTATAGGTAAGCATTAAAGTATGCAAATTCGCAGGAAATGAGACGTTCGAAATGTTTAACAGATTTACCCCGGCCTTGTTGAGATACAATTCCTTGAGTCCTGGAGGAAGCTGTATGGTTTCTGGTTTTGTAAACTCGTACCACGACAAATCCAAATGACTGAGACTCCTTGGAAATTCTACACCCGTCCAATCTCTATAGTTATGTCCGAGGAAGATTATTGTATCTAGATTTTTGTGCTTTTTAAGATTGTCATTTGTTCGTACAAGATTCCTTTCTTTAGTTTGCAATTGGTGAATCTGGAGCCTTTTCAAATTGGGAAACGAAAGGAAGAAGTTGACATCTGCAGTTGTGACGTCATTGTCTGCCAACACCACTAAATCGCCCACTTTTGTAGTTAATCTTTCACGATTGGTTTCCATTATACTCTTCAAAGAAGGAACGTCTCCACACCCATCCAATACAAGCTTAGCTGGATTCAAGTCTGGGTTATCACGGAGAAATTGGGTAATCTCAAAGTATCCCATTAGCTTAACATATGGTGTCACTGTAACTAGCTCCTTCCTATAACTACTCGTCCGAGGTAGTAGTAGGAGATGAAGCTGCTTGTTGTAAAGTTGGTCTTTCAAGACATCCCTAATGGCAGAATCTGGAAGATATAGTAGGAAATCGAATATGTATTCTGGAGGAAGCATATTAATTATACTCCAAACCACATGGTCGGGCAATACAGGAAGAAACTCGGTTACAAATCTCTTTAGATACTCTTCGTTGTCATCACCTATACCGGGAGACATCTTTTGGTCTCTATTGGATAGAATGATCTCTGTAGAATGATTAGGCTTCTAGTATGACAAATATCTGGAAGTGAAAATTTCTCCTGCATAAAGAGAAGATGGACCTGATAAGAGATGCCATATGGTTAAATGAAGATATACAAAGAAGTAATGATAAGATATGAAGGGTTAGAGAGGCGGATTTGCATTGGCAATGGTCCACTGGGATTGTCTATTGATTTCATAGAAATTCTTAAACTTGAGGTCATTATATGTCTTATCGCCATTCTCTTCCATTCTAGGAGCAAATAGTAAATAAATCAACGTATCTCTCCCAACAAAGTTCACGGATATGTATATTTTCCTGCAATTGTCTAATAGGCCATAAACTAAGTAAAATTTACATTTTCAGGCCCGTATCAGCCAGAAATCTCAGCTGTTAATACTGTTCTTGCTACCAATCTTGGTTGAATATGGTTCGCGCACGCCAATAACAGTAACAAAATGATCTAAGCTTCTACTAAATTAAAGAATCATTCAGTTCTTTCTTTACCACTCAAACAGGAACTTTAACAATGTCGATTCCGGGGTTTGGTGCAGAGCCACAAGTGTACAGCGAAACAGGCTCCAAAGGTTTGGTTGAAGTCGCCATTCCTGAGGGTTCAGAATGGCGAATTGAAGTACCGCATAAGACAATTCTCAAGTTCAAAGTAACTGAAGGAGTAGCAGAGATTTTTGGCACGGAATTGCCAGTAAATGTTGAGCTACAGATGTCTGGAACAAAGACAATGGTATACGCTCCCGTAAGTGGTGGCGCGAAGTTAGTTTACGAAACTTTTAAAGACAAAACGGTGATGTCGAATGAAAGCGAAGAAATTGTAGAGTATCTCTCTAATGACTCTGTAATGGCCAACTATATAAATTTGCATTTAGTTGTCGAAGCCATGCGACAGCAAGTTTCAGATAACAACATATTGAATCCAACAGAATTGCAGCTGGGCCCCCGGGTGTTAATCGTAGGTAACGGCAATTCAGGCAAGACATCATTGGCGAAGTTGTTGAGTGCATATGCCATAAAACTGGACAGTACGCCGGTACTAGTAAACTTGAATCCTCGGGATGGAGTTTTCTCGTTGCCCGGATCATTGACAGCGACACCTATCAGCGATTGCCTAGACGTGGAACTGGCTAATGGCTGGGGGTTCACGACAACATCTGGATCATTATTCCACAATCCCAAACAGCCTATAGTGAAGAACTACGGCTTTGTAGATGTGAATGAAAACTTGGACTTGTACAAGTATCAAGTTTCAAAGCTTGGAGTCACAGTACTCTCGCGTCTTGAAGAAGATATAGCCTGTAAAAACGGAGGTGTTATCATCGACACACCTGCATTGGGCATCAAAGACTTCACAGTGATTGAAAACATCATTTCAGACTTCGAGGTCAACCTCATTGTTGTTTTGGGTAATGAGCGGCTTATGATCGACTTGAAAAAACGCTTCAAGCACAAGTCAGGTTTGCAGATTGTCAAGGTGCCCAAGAGCGAAGGCTTAGTTGAAGTAGACGAGGCGTTCATACGTAGAACCCAAGAAGACTCCATCAAGGAATACTTCAACGGAAATTACAAAACAAGGTTGTCACCTTTTAAAACCGACATTGATGTCAACGATCATACTATCTACAAATGCGTGCTTTCTCTGGATATTAATTCAGCCCTTTCTTTTCTACCAGCTGGTGACTCTTATACTGTTGCCGAAGAGGAAGGTGAAGACAAGGATAAGTCAGAAGATGAGTTGAACAAATACTATACCCTCTTGTCTGAACCTAGTTCATCTAACTTAGACAACTCTATTCTTGCCATCACTCAGTTGCCTCTGTCCCATAAGCTGGGCAGGGAGTTGTTGAACACAAGCATTCTTGGCTATGTTCATGTATCCAAGTTTGACGACGCCAAGGGTAAAATCAAGGTGTTGTTACCATTTCCAGGAGGATTTCCTAGAAACATGTTGATTTCTACAAACATTGGATTCAATGAGTAGTACTAGTAGTTGGACATTAGTAAATTTATGTATATTAGACCATATGGTTTGCAAATAAAAGTTGATCATTTTCTGGTGCAAATGAACTTAATACTTTCACTGCATTCTAGTTAACTACCATGATCATTTTTGTGAACTAGTTTTGCTTTCAAAAGCTTTGAGTTTTGTAGATATACATTCACCTTTCAAATATTTGACCCTTAAAATACTGCTAGCATCTTCTCTTGCTACTATATAAATGCTTTCATATATACCTTTTAAGTCTTTTCATTGTACATATATTCTTAATCAAATGGTACTGGCTTATGGTGTTGATGCTGCATTTCTTGAAGCTTCAAACTTTCGGAAGCAGCAATAGCACTCGGTATCTTGATTCCACAGCAGTCACCCCATGTGTTTGCAGCTTCTGGTGTGTGAACATGGCCGCAGTCGTCTTCCTCATGTTCGTGGTGCTCCTGTATTCCATCAGGACATACTATTAATGAACCAAACATGAAATGCTGAATAATAGGAAGTTTACCTAGAACCTCAACTTTGTACATTTTGATCATTCCTTCCTTAATTTTCTGCCATGATTTAGCCAGCAGGATGTCGTCAAGCATGGGCGAGTGCCACCTAATACTCAACCTGTCATCCTGATTTTTTGGCAAAGTCTTGATACTATTGATGAAGTTGATGCATTCAAAGTACATATACTTAGAATGGTACATTTCTACAAGTTCCGCGTTGTGAATCAGTTTGGGCTTCATGAATGGATGAGTGGCAAGCTGAGAGGACCCGAAGAGAAATGGAAGGAAATGGTAATCGTCCAAACCCCAAACCCCGTGAGATCCAGCTGGCTCCAACCAGTAGATTTTCTGTATTCTTCGCATCACAGCCATGTATTTCGTAAAGACCTTGAGAATTACAGCAGCAAAGTCTGACTTTTGCAACTTTCCAATCTTTTCTAGACACAAGAGGAAGCATATGAAATTCAATTCGTGGCCAGAGCCGTAATCTATACGAGTTCTGTTTCCCCAGGATTCATTGAAGTATACTGAAATTTCAGAAATTAACGAATCATACGATATGCTACCATTTGGATCTGAAGAAGATGGTGCATCATGGTATATCAATGGCATTAAGAAATTCTTGGATTCTTTGCTGACCTCGTCATAAAAGTCTCTGAATTCGATTTTTCCAAATCGTGAAATGTCCTTCTCTATGACAACTGGATGTTCGTCAATATAGCCATCGACTGTTTCGAGAACTGAAATGAGCTTTTTCGTTGTTTCTGAAATTTCTACGTCACTGTCGTTGGTAAGACCGATGACCAGGTCCTGGAGGTTGATGACAAATTGGAGAAGATTGTTGTAGGTATCTGAATCGATCCACTTCTCAAGATCTGCGGGTGAGACCACTCTCTTGACGGGGACGTGTGATTCTGACATGAGAAGAATCAGGTTGTAGACGGTTTCAATGCAGAGTCTGTTGACCAACTCTTCTTACTGGAGAAGGAAGATTTGTAGAGAAATTTAGAATTAATATTCAGGGATTATGAAGGCATTTACAAAATTTCTGAATTTCCTCTGTACAAAAGCAAAAGGTTTGGTGCGACTATTTTGAAGCCCTGAATCCACCAGATAACGTAGGTGGATACCCTTAGGGAATGCAATCTCCATGCGAAAGGGATATACGAAAGGTCAGATTAATATATCAATGTTTCATTCTGTAAGATATTGTAACCTTTGGGTTCAATTGTATATCGAATTTCAGTATACTGTACCTATTATTTATCCATTCGCATAGGCAAATTTGCACCCATTTGCCCCATATTATAGTGCTGGAGCACGGAAGCAATAAGTCTAGGATCACTATTATCTTCCCGTGCAGTAGTCTAGTAGTATTTAATCTTCATTCTTATTTATATGAAGTAGATGAGGCCTTGAACACGAAATCTGTAGTTGTACCCCTAAGAGAGGAGCTAAGACGGCCCTGAGCCGAAATTTAAGAAGATTCGGAGCAAGACAAAGCAAGAAAGGAACAAATAAAACTGAAGATATCACTGCAAAAAATCAAAGCAAGCTGAAATGATGTCAGATGAGCAGTATTCTCGTACAATTTGATAGAATAACATTTCTGCTACAGTAGGAGTAGTCTCCCTGCCTCTCTAACTGTGGATACACTCGACGCTACAACCATATGTGTAAGTACCCATTCAATGGGAAAAGCTCTAGTTCCAAAGCATATTGTAGTAGTTATTTAGTTCTTTTCAGTTTTTTGCTAACAAGATAAAGTCTTCCGATAAGAACCAGGACCTGTAGACTGGTTTTGATGGTTCAAGTGAAATTGTGCTACTAGTTTTAGAGAACTGCAAATGTAAAATCAATAAAACATTTCTCCCTTGAAAGAAAATGCAAGTTCCATTTTAGTCAATTCAAAAGTAACATCTAAATCTGTAAGTTCTGATCGTTCAAATTACTGGTTTAATCTTATAATGTCTAAGTTGGTGCTTCGAATAAGAATGGGTGCAAAAAGATTTAAGATTGATATCTTGGCGCACAAAAATTACTATTTGAGATAAGTTTTTATGTAACATTAAAGTGTGCCACTTAAGTTTAATCATTCATGTTTGAGGATCTGGTTTAAATCTCTTGAAAGCGATTATCAGACAAGTGTTCCTTATATTTCTTTACTGGTGTCTTTTTCATTTTGGGAACTGGCATAGTTAACGTAGTCGCCTGCACATAGTTCTGATTGTTATCGTGTGAAAAATTCCAGCTTCAACGTGTTTTATTTTGATTCACAGACTTTAAAGCTAGTCGCTCTAGGTGGACACTTTGAAACCTCAATTTCGTCTAGTGTTCTTGTCAATAGCCATTGTTCTTTTCCAAAAACGAAATTGCTCGAGTTTAAGACATTTCGCCAACGCTTTCCCATCATACGTTTATTCCCAAATCTTTCTGCTTTCCAAGTATCTCTGGCTTATCCAATACTGTTAATATTTCTGTTATGGGCGAATATATTGCTAGCAATCGATTCAAGAGATTTGTACCTGATTGGGTTACGGTATTAGGACTAGTTGTTATCTTTTTTTTGGTTACAGAAAGAGCGCATCCTTTCATAAGACAGTTCTCTTTATCTGATCCTTCGATCTCTCACCCATTCGCCAAAGTTGAAAGAGTCACAGATAACCAATTATATGTGTTGTCGATAATTTTACCAACAGCAGTTGTTGTTGCAGCTGTTGCGCTCAATAGGCTGATTTCATCTCGCTTTGATAAGCTTCATCTAATCCAGGTAACTTCGCTAGGCATCTGGTTCAGCACCTGTTTGGCTGCTGTTTTGACAGATATCTTGAAGTGCTGGATAGGTAATCCACGTCCCGATTTCTTGGAGCGTTGTGGCGCCAAATACGGGACACCGAAGAAGAAACTTGTAGGAATTGAAGTCTGTACCGCCCCTTTGGGTGAGATGTATTTGTTGGACGGAATGAAATCCACTCCTTCTGGCCATTCGTCAATGGCTTTCGCCGGTTTACTATACTTGACTTTGTGGCTTTTGGGCCAATATAAAGTTTTGAATGGCAGGAAGCAGTTGTGGGCCCCGTTGGTCTGTTGTACTCCTCTTGTGTTGGCTAGTTATATTGCCTTGAGTAGAACCCAGGATTACAGACATCAATTTAGAGATGTGGTCTTCGGATCCATTCTTGGAATCGTGATAGCAGTGGGGACGTACTTTAAGTATTTTGGCTCTGTGTTCGACGAAGATAGCCATAAACCAATAGAGTATTCTGAGGTAGAGTAGGATATAGAAAGTGATAAAGCTAGACAGAGATTTATATAGAGAATTCTATCTAAAATATAGACTAAGATAAAGAAACAGACATACTGAACATTCCGTTATTGAAGATACCCATGCCTTGTTTTACTTTCATATTACAAAGCTACATGTCACTTGGATACTCAAGCAGATTTACTTTTATCTATAAAATCTACTCGAATAGACTATAACCTTAATTGTCCGTTGAGGACCCCAATTTAATGCAATAAAAAACTCTATCCTTTATCAAAAACAAAAACATACCGGAGTAAAAATGGTGGAAAAAGTGGTGAATAAAAAGTGAAGGAAGCAGGCTGCTATTAACACAGATGTGAAACAATAAAAATATTAGTTTGCAACGAGATCAACGAGTTGAGCGTTGATCTCAGAGCAATTGGCGTAGTGACAATTGCTCGTATGAGTCATTCATTACATTAGTCATTAAGTATTATATGTTCCTTTTTTTTTCAAGAAATAAAGAAGGGGAAGTGAAAAAAACAGTAGAAACACATCAAACTTGTATGCTTGGCAGAATTCTACGAGTCGTTTAGAACTTCAACTTCTTTGGTTGTTCCCATGGGTTTTCTTGGTTGGTGAAGTGTCCGTAGGAAGCAGTCTTGAAGTAGATTGGTCTGGCCAAGTCCAATTCCTTGACAATCACACCTGGTCTCAAGTCAAAGTTGGCCTTGATAATTTCAACCAATTGTTCAGAAGAGTACTTAGATGTACCGTAAGTGTCAACGTAGATGGACAATGGTTCGGCAACACCGATGGCGTACGAGAATTGAACCAAAGCTCTTCTGGCTAAACCAGCGTTGACCAAAGACTTGGCAACCCATCTGGCAGCGTAAGCAGCAGATCTGTCAACCTTGGAGAAATCCTTACCGGAGAAAGCACCACCACCGTGGGCACCCCAACCACCGTAGGTGTCTACAATGATCTTTCTACCGGTCAAACCAGCGTCACCCTGTGGACCACCAATGACGAATCTTCCGGATGGTTGGATGTGGTAGACGGTCTTGTCATCAAGCAAATGCTCTGGAACAACCTTTTGGATGATGTGCTTGATGATTTCAGATCTCAAGTCTTCAGTGGAGATTTCTTCAGCGTGCTGAGCAGAGATGACAACAGTGTCTACTCTCAATGGAATAACAGCACCACCGTCCTTGGCATACTCAATAGTGACCTGTGTCTTGGTGTCAGGTCTCAACCATGGCAAAGCACCAGATCTTCTAGCAGAAGCCAAAGCAGCGTTCAACTTGTGGGCCAAAAGCAAAGTCAAAGGCAACTTCTCATCGGTTTCGTCAGTAGCGTAACCAAACATAATACCCTGGTCACCGGCTCCCAACTCTTCCAAGGCCTTCTCGTAGTGCAAACCTTGGGCGATATCAGGAGATTGGTGCTCAATAGCAACCAAAACGTTACAGGTCTTGTAGTCAAAACCCTTCTCAGAGTCATCGTAACCAATGTGCTTGATGGTGTCTCTGATAACCTTCTGGAAGTCAATTTGGGCCTTGGTGGTGATTTCACCAAAGACCATGATCATACCGGTCTTGGCAGCAGTTTCACAGGCAACCTTTGACAAAGGGTCCACAGCCAAACAAGCGTCCAAGATGGCATCGGAAACTTGATCACAGATCTTGTCTGGGTGTCCTTCACCGACAGATTCGGAGGTGAAAAGGAATGTTTCTCTGGAGGTGGTCATGGTGTGAAGACAACGATTGAATCTATAGCAAAAGTTCGGGATCGGACGAGTTTGTCTATGTAGAAAAAGTCAAAACAATTTTTCAAAAGCAAAACTACAGTTACAAAAAAAAAGGAGTGAAAATTTCACACCTATTTATATGTCTACGATCTTTCACTGTCGGCGTTGTAAACGAAGAGCCACAGAAATTTTTTTTGGCCCAGATTATTTTTTTGACTCGTGGGACTTTCTTTTTCTGTCTGCTTCGCACAAGAGCACGTGACTGATTTTTCAAACTTTATACGAGCATGTGAAAAAAATCTGCTCATTAGTAGCCAGACAGACAGACTGCGCGACAGACACGGGTACTGGGTGCAACAACGTTGCCAGATCGGACATTTCTATTGGAGGAACCATCTGGCAACTGGTTAATCTGAATATGGTATGGAGCACACACTATTTAGAAGTAGGAGATCTTCTGGCTCTCAAGTAGCACAGCTAACGATTGTGATCTAGACATATACAGAAAGTGACTTGGACACAACTGCCCGATCTGGACGTGTCTGATGAGCCAAGTGTTTCAAAAGCGTCTTGAGTTAAAGACTGCCGTAGGCTGCAATTAAAACTGTATTTGTATGTTTATCAGACAGACACTCACTGATAAGGCGCACTGCGGTGAAGAGATAGTCAATTTATCACAGAGCTCTCTGGCGCTTTGAATTGGGGACAAGTACCTGCTACTTTTGATAGTAACTGCTTTCATTACACGTGATTCGGCCTCTTTGCGGTCAGCCCCCCCTTAGGAGGCCCTCTTCGTCATTTAGCTAAACTGGGGCGCCCACCCTGTATTTTGATTTAGAGCTTTTGCAATCAACCCAGCCGTTGCAGACACTCCCATCGTGCGTCCCAACAGTTTGAAGTCTGAAACGAATCTGCAGGAGTATACGACTAGCAATCTGATGTCGACCTGAATCAGAGTCAGAAAGTATTTGTGTTGTATGCAGTTCGATTCCTGACACGGAGTACACGTAAATATAATCATTCTGTAAACAACGCGGTCTTCAAAAGATGTAATATGCAGGATGGTTTGGTTCCTTACATCTCTGGTCCTCTATATCAAATTTGTATTGGTTCTCTTTCTTCTTCAAGTCAGTGTACAATTTGTATTCCTAGTATAAACTGCCTAGTTCACTCAATTCTCAGACATGGATATGTTTGACGAGATCGAGGTCTTGTCCTCTGTCCGCTTTTCCAAAAATACTGAGGAAGATTCTTATCAAGATTCTCAAGACTCTACTGGCATCACCATTGCCAAAGAAAGTTCTACCAGTATGTTGGGGTTTGAATTTGACATTAATTCGCTTTCTGGAATGAATGTAGAGGTTCATGAAAGAATAATGTCCCAACTGAGCGTTCCCGGTAACCAACTTCACGGCCTTCAGGAAGATGAAGATGAAGAAGAAGAGGAAGAAGAGTCTGAAAATGATGAGACGCTTCAAGAATCTCATGAAGATCCTGAATCCAAGATCCCCGACCTCAGCATTCTATCAAAGATAAAGAGAAGATTGGTGAGAGAACAAGAACATGAAACTGGTGTTGGTATGGAAATGGCCGATACTCAGGTTATTCCAGATTTAGACTTCGGAACCTCAATTCTTATTAAAGAGACTCAGGAAGTCCAGAGGTTACCACAATTGGAAATTGATTTGAGTGATTTTGAAACTTTGGGAATTAAAGAGACTCAGAAACTTCAAGAGACTCAGAAACTTCAAGAGACTCAGAAACTTCAAGAAACTCAGAAAATTGAAGAAACTCAGAAAGTTCAAGGTACTCAACAATTTCAAGAGAGACAAATTATTTCAGAAGGCAGCACTTCTCTTTTCGTAGATAATGATGAAGACCACGATTTCATTCCATCTGCACCACTCACAGCACAACAACGTCAGGAACGAATTGCCAGATTGGCAGAAAAAAAGAGACAGCAACGTCTCGTTGCTCAACAGAAAGAACTCGAACTCGATATCTCGAGAACTTCTTTAACTGATGATGAACAAGACTTAAACGATATCAATGATTCAGTGGTATCTAATATAAATACGACTGAGCTGAAAGGTTTTTCTGCCAAAGAGCTTGAAGAATCCGAAAAGTTCCTTAATGAACAAAGAAGGCAACAAGATATACGTCCTGAGTTTCAGAAGAAAACCACTTTCTCTAAGTCGATGTTGCTTGAAGCATTTGATGAAAGTGACGAAGAACAACCTCCGAAAGCATCTTCATCACCAATAGGACTCAGATCCAACAACCCCAAGTCTAGTCCCATCACATCCCCGGTGCAATTGCAAGCTAAACCACAATTAGATAAGGAAGAATCTGATGCAGACGACGAATTAAATGTTCTTGAGTTGATAAAACGGCCCGCCATGCCCGTCGCTTCCAGCACTCAAACCAGAAACCCAATTGAAATATATGCTCAAAAGCTCAAGGCTCAGCTCGCTTCATCTCCAGTGAGATCTAGTGATAATGAAGATGAAGCTCGGGCCACTAGACAAAAATTAATTGACTTGGACGACTCAGACTCTGACATCGATGTCCATTCGTCACCACTCAGAAGAATGAATGGAAAACCAAATCAAAAGTCAAAACGGCAGTTCGAAGTGATCCCAGAATTGTCCAAGGAACAGAAGTTGACCATCAAACAAAAGTTCTCAAAGAAAAAGATCATGTCATCTGGCCATATTACTAAAACCTTTATGATCAAAGGACTCCAGAATCAGAACAACATTGCCAAAGAGTCCAAGGAATTCTTGCTTAACTTGCTGAGAGTTAATGTCCACCAGTTGAAGGCCAACAGATTGAACAATCCTGAGCATGCCATTCTTGAAGAAATGGAAAAAGAGGAGGAAATCATGGGCTCATTGTTGGAAAAAGAAATGGAACGAGCACGTAATATTAGAAGAAAGGAAAAGCTCAAAGAGAGAGCCAAGTTAGCTCTATTAGGCAAATTGGCCAATGAAGATGAAGATGGTGAGTATATTCAATCTGCCGCTGATGCAGGCGAAATACCAGAATCTGATTATGATAGTGTTCCAGATTCAGAGTCTGGTAGTGACATTGACGATGAAAGCTCCCAGAGTGATGATGACATTGATATCAATGAGGTTGATAATGATACAAATTTAGAAGTCAAGAGGAAGTCGAGATTGATTATTTCTGACGATGAAGAAAATGAAGAAGAGCTTAGTCAAAAAATCAATGAGCTTCAAAGAAGTGACGACAGCTACATGTTTGGAAGTAGAAATGAAGAAGGAAATGATGATTCGTTGGGTCTTGACCGAGATCAACTTATAACTACTGTTACTTCTCAAGAAATCAAGAAGGTCTTTGGAGAAGGTGCTTCGTTGACTCAGGCATTCAATTTAGGGTCTCCAGCGTCTAATCAAACGAATAACACTGTACCATTCGCTATCGATGAAAGCACCATTGACCAAGCAGAAGATCTGAATGAACAATTTTCCGCTGCTAGAAGTGATGAATATCAGCTATTCCAAAACCTCCAGCCAAGAACGGCTAACTCTCAAACTTCTCAAACTTCTGAGATGAACATGTCGTTTGCTCATACGAAGAATATTCCTTCTTTCAGAGACATTAGTAAGGCTAACACTCAAGAGAGCACACCGCAAGATTATACTCAAATAGACTATCCTACTGAAATAGACGGGATAACACAAGCTCTTCCTAAAGAGATTGATGAAGATGAAGACGATGACGATATCACTCCGTTCAGTGTGAGAAGAGGAAGAAAGAAGATGATAGAAATGAATACAACACAGAAAGCAGAAGCTGTTCATGAAGATGAAGACAAGTCTACAGAAGAGGATCAAGAGAATATGAAAGCTCAGATCAAGATGTATGAAGACAAGATCAGAAGAAAAGAGTTGAAGATGCGCAAGAAGCGTAAGGAGTTGGAGAGGAAGGGTATCAAGAATATGGTCGATGGAGAAGCTGAAGAGTCAGAAGATGAATGGAAGGGCATTGGTGGTGTTGATGGAGAAGTATCTGATCAGGCGAATTCGGAAGATGAAAAGATGATTGACAATGATATATTTATTGACTTGAAGAACGACGAAATCAGAAATAAATTCATGCAAGAATACCAGATCAAGGACCAAAAAGAGTTGGAGAAGTTGCTTGACGATATCAAGAATCACAGATTGTCCAAGAGAGCAGCTGCCAACGACTTGGATATAGAGTTGAGTGATGAAGATGATGAGTTGTTGCTTGCCTATAGAAAGCAGAAGTTGAAGGAGCAGCTGGAAAGATTGCTTCAAAACAAAAAGATACAGGCGTTATCGAAAGATGAAAAAGCAAAGGCATTTTTTGCATCCATTCAAGATGAAGATTCGGTTATCAAGATTGATGATGATGATGAAGAAGAAGATGAGGATAGTTCCAGTGTTCAAGAACTGGAAAGTGCTTCCAAATTAACTGTTGGAGAAGAGAAGTCTGCTGATGATGAAGATTCGCTCGACAAAGAAGCTCCTGTGAAGCCAATTTTGAAGATTGGAGAAGCATTTGTTCACAAGCAATTGTCATTCCTTACAAATGCAAACGACGATTACGATAATTTGCAGAGAGTTTCCCGTTTCCAACATGGATTTGAGTCGTCGGATGAGGAAGTAGAAGACATTAAGTCTTTGAAATTGAAATGTTTAAGCAATCTCACAAGCAAAAAATCTGAGAATTCCAGTATAACCAGCGATTTCTCGAGAAAGAGAATTCGTGAATCTGGAGACACGGATGTTGATGAAGATGACGATAATGATGACGAGTTTATGCCCTCGTTCAAGAGGCCCTCGGTAGTTAAGTCATTCAAGTCATTCCAAGAACAACAGGGAGTTCTCATCAAAGATGGCAAGAAGCATTTTTCAGGGGTCACTATCAGCAACCAGTATAAGCAGGTAGCAGGCTCCAAGGCGTCTATCTCGTTCTTACAGAGAAAGAAGCAGGCTAAACATGTCAAGAGTTTGAAAGAGAAGCAAATTGAGCAGAGCATCAACAGCTCCAAGCTCAATTCCCGTTTGTTTTCCAGTAATGGTTTTGACTAGAATACCACAATTTACGCAATTACTGTACTATACAAATATTATCAATGCATTCATTAATTAAGTATTCTTTAAATGTATCACGAAGAAATGTAGATGACAAGTGGGGTATGGTTACATAATAGGACAGTCAGTATTGAAGTTGAGAATCATGGATATAGTTGACGTTACTCATGATGCTGTACACGTTAGACGAATGTATGTCACGATGTAAATTTGCTAAGAAATCTTGACTTTGTTCTCAAGCAAGATTTTCTATGATAGTTTACGTATCAAAGAAGACTCTGTGACAAGGCGTCTCGTAAAGCGCTATGGCTGACTCTACTTACAAGAGGCTTTCTGAAGATAGACGATTCGCCATAACTAAGGATTTTAGTTTTGTTGGGCCCAATTTTCAAGCTTGTAGATTGACCGTCGTTTCTCGGTATCCTGATTGGCATTCGTTTAGTCTGATAATCGCTTTGGACAATTATTGGTTTCTTTTCTTTTGACTGACGTTTAAGATCTCGAATCTTTTGTGGAGTAATCGTCTTTTTATTTTTCTGTTTTGTATTAGGAGTGTTTACCAAATTCAAAAAGCTATCAGTCAACGACTTACTAATGGAATCAATACTATCTCTTCTGCCTGGGGAATTGGCAACTACTGGAAAGCTGAAGAGGGAAGAAATGTTAGCAGACACACTTCCTGGAGAAGAAAATGCAGAGAAATCTCTAGTTGAAGAAGAATTTTCGTTTCTCAGCATCACCTCGCTGAGAATTCGCTTGGGATCTTCTGGCTCTGGAGCGAAAAGGGCCCTTTTCTTCTTAGTAAAGTTATCTCTGAAGTATATCGGCTCAATAGTAGCAGCAGCCAGTTGTGAAGATGTGCTGAGCTTTATACTTTCGATAGGGTTGTGGAATTTGTATCCAAGCGTTGGTTTATCTACTTCAGGATCTGGTATCACTTCTTCTGAGAAAATAGAAGTGGCATTGAATAGACTATCGAACGAGTTAGACTTTCGTAGAAGATGAGGGAATGCTTCCTGGAGATCAATTCGAGACTTCCGCAAGTAGTTTTCGAAATTGTTGAACTCAATCGCGGTACTAGGATCATTCTCTTCAATCTCTTTGTCGAAATACGAAAGCTCGGAACAGATCGATACGTTATCCAAATCCAAAGGCAGATCAATGTTCACTACTGAAGTTTCAAGTGGATACGGAGAGCTATGGAAGACATTGTCTAGTTCGGCAAAGTCTTCCTTGTCGAAGATGTTTCCGAAGCTAATGAAATGTTTAAGTCTACTAATTCTCAATTGCTCTGGATCCTCATCGAAATCGCTGTTAAGATGAAAGTTATCCTTCTTGCTCTTCTTATCGCTGAACAACGAATGTATTTCAGGTAAGGAGTTCGATCTCATGCGATTTCTGTTACCAGTGAGAAGAGGAGAAGTATTTTCTGTACGAACCTCTTCGTCGTCGTGCGCCTCATAGCCATCGTCATGGATGTCATCGATTTCGGCTACTGAAGTGTCGATGTCAACATTACTGCTGTCTACATGATTGCCATTTTCCATGCTGAACGACGTCCTGCCACTGGCAGAAGGTATGATGCGTGGAATACGAGGAGTATGGGATACAGAAGAAAGGTCGTCTTCGGCAGTCAGTCCAAAAGCATCTTCATAAGCAATTGGATTCAAGTTGTAGATGCTGGAAAGTCTGTATCTGGACCGCTTCTTATTGATCCTAGTAGAATTGCATCGTATAGGTTTCAACTTCAAGTTGGAAATGGAGATCTGAGGCTTTAATTTAGTGGGGGTACGATAATCGCTGTTTTCCGAGTCGACGGCCGTGTTTTCCGATCCGTTGGTCGGCAACTTGTTCAACTGGTTATGCGTTTCTTGCAAATTCGTAGCAAAGGGATTAATGATATTTTCGCTAATCTTGCCGTTCGCCGTCGTATGAAATTCAGTTCCCGGTTCGTGTATGCTATCAGATTCGTGAATAGTGTGCAAAGTTGTATCAGCAAAGGATGTTTTTCGTGAAGACTGCTCTTGGAAGTGGTCATTGGTCTCGAACTTCTTTACTAGTAGTCGATATTCATTCGTCAATGTCTCAAAAGAAGTATGGTTGGTTATGTTGTCGTTGACAAGCAAGTTTGATTCTAAATAAAACGCTTTCTCATAGAGACTGGCAAACTCGACTAGATGCGATCGGTTCTGGGCCATAAGATCGGACACTTCATCTATGGACGTATCGATGCTAGTTATGGAATTGTTGATGTGGGTGATATTATTGATGAGGTACTCCGAGTCGGACACCAGGGCGAGGAGCTTGTCGGATTGATTATCAAGCGCATCGACAAAAGCAACGATCAGATCAAGACGAGATGTGAACATGTGAGGACGTAGATAGACGAAGACTGAGCTAGATCTCAGGGTATCAAATGAATGTAGCTACTTAGTGAGGTATACTGTAAGAAAATGCAAAGTTATGTGATATAAGTGACGAGAAGGCTGGTACTCTATGAATAGCAGCGTGTATGACGGTTATGAATGGTATGATATCAACTGATATTGTATGCTTTGGCAGTGAGTGCTCGTACGAATCAATATGCGTTTAAAGATGCGTTTAATGAAATGAAAAGGGTGAATGATAGCAGTTAGGGCTATGAGATCTGAGTGATGAGAAGATTATGCAAGAGAGACCGACTGTCAGATCATGACACTGGACAGGGTAAGGCTGGTCAGATATGTGCTGCTAGACACCAGTCAGGTGCAACTGATAGCAAGAACACTATGGGTATAAAAGTGCAAAATTGTACTAGACTAGCTAGCAGGTGGTGGTAATCTGTCAGAAGGAGAATCTGTCAGAGCCTGTCAGAAACCAGATTATCTATGGGAGCTCGTTCTATTACAGGCTTTCTGTTACCGTGTGAAGCTAGAAACGGCAAGCAAAACGTTTTCAACTTTATATAACTAACCCAGAGATATTCTGCGTGTCCCGGCCTCAGCTCCCTAACCTCTACATAAGTCTGGCACTTTACGAGTATTTGAAAAGGACTAAAAATTTTGATTGTTATGGTTGCAACAGGCGCCGTGCAGGACTTGTAAACACCACCCCGAATTAGGAAGGAGGCTAGCCTGATTCTCGCAATCTCTCCAGTAGCCATTGCCGGAGCGACAGCAGCTTTGAGAAAGTTGCCAAGTGCTGGCGTCGCCTAGATAGCCTAGAAAATGTTGGTCTTATTTGTGACAATGGCCATCTCGTTCATGTACCATTCTGCCTGAATGCTACCGAGATAAAGCCAGAAAACTGTCACACTTAAGCCTCAATTGGAGCCAGAGCTACTTTGGTGATATCAAGAGCCAAGCACGGAGAAGTGTGGGTGAGTGTGGATGAGTTTCTCTCTTGGAGAATCAGCTACTGCTGCATTTGTTCACACCAGGCAATTGGGTCGTTTGGTGTTTGGCACACTTCAAAAATATGTCATAGATTTCCTAATTCTGCTATTGACTATTCGTGTCTTGTGAGCAATTTCGGCTTTGTGCCTATTGCCTTTTCTAGAGACATTTCGACGCCTCGACGATAAGGATAACAGCCAAATCTATCGCTGCACTCTGCTACTGTTTCCTATTTCGCTTTGTAAATGCCATATCTGATGAGGACTTATCGCTACTGTTCTAGAGCTGTTGTTTCTTGCTGCCTGGAGATTGCAATTCTTCTTTGGTTTCTGTAACTATTCCACCATCGCCAGTAGATTGGCCGTTGAATGGCAATGGAAAAATTTACAAGTATGATTCAATCTGAAATTGCTCGATAGTACATTTCTTTGTATTAAATATGTTTAACTATTTACCAGTCATTACGACCTATGCATGTTTGGACTTCTTAGAACTCCTTTCTTCTTCTTCGTTGGCAGATCTCTTCTTCTTTTCCTTCTTCTCCTTCTTTTCTTTCTTCTCTTTCTTCTCCTTCTTGGCAAGCTTATTCTCGTACTTCTCCTCTTCTGGGGCTACGTAGTCCTTTTCTCTCTCTTCTTTTCTAGCTACGGATGCTTCTTCTTGCTTTTCTCTCTTTTCCTTCAACTTCTTCATCGCCTTCTCCTTTTTGCCCAAGAAGTACTCACCACTTTCCACTTGCAAATCAACCTTACGTGGAGTTTGCGCTGGAGGGAATGGAGTGTACACCTTCTTCTCTTTCTTGGACGACTTGGCCTTCTTACGAGCAACGTTTCTCTTCTTGAAAGAAGGCAAGAATCTCGACCAGTCTTCTTCGGCCAACTCAGGTTTCTTGCTCAACTCTTGCTTAATCATAAGCTCTTTGATGTAATAGATAGGATGCACGTTTCTCATACAATCCTCGACTACTCTTCTGACTTCCTTCAAACCCTTGAATGGACCCATGGCACTCACAGTATTTCCTTGGACCAAAATATAGCACTTCGTAAGCAATTCCAATGCTTTCAACGTGTTTCCATTAGGACCCACCAATCTCTGTCTTCTCTTTATAAAACGATCCTTGTTAGCTACGAAGTTACCGATCTTAATCACATCACAGGCGATGTCGTCTTGCAAAATCTTGACAGCCTGTGGAAAAGGTACAGAACGTGCTAATAATTTGATCAAGTCTCTGGCTTTTAAAATTATAGCCGGATCAAACGTCTTGGTAGTAGTCTTGACAGTCATAGCACCCTCCACCAAGTCTAGCTCACACTTGATAAAATGCTTCTCTAGCGACTTCGTCACATCTGCCCATATACTACGTAAATATTGTTCTCTGTATTTTGGGAAGAGAGTCATAAAACTTGACTCCTCAGTGAAATGCTGTCCTGAGGCATTGTGCTCGGGCTTGAATTCTTCAAGTGCCCACTTATCTATGTCAGCGGTATCCCAGGGCTTGTCACGATTATGAGTCGAAACCATTTTGGCTGTGGAAATTGTCTAGCTTTAAGAAATGTTGTTAATTCTGGCAAACTACTGGCTGCTAAAAAAATTCTAACTCTACCAGCTCGAATTTTTCACTCTGTGATGGGATGGGATGTGATGGGCTCTTTTGGTGATAGATCACGTGCCAAAAATTCAATACGCCAAAATTTATTTAGTACATATTTTTCAGTGAGATGAGATAACTATAATCAGTAGATAGTTATCCTATAGAGAGTATACACTTTGCATAAACGACCTAGATAGAAAGGATGGTCACTATACGGAAGAGTTCGGCTACTGCTGGTAAAAAGAAAGTAACAAAACTGGCCAAGGCCAACAAAGTCAAGACAAGTAAAACCACTAAAGTAACAAAATCGCAATCCAAATCCACGAAGAGCAAAATCCAAAAACTCAATGCCAATGACAGTGAAATCAGTGAAATCACCTTGTTGCTCGGAACGAATGTAGTCAAGGGACATACAAAAGCGTTGGACTCGCGAAGCCTCCAGGCCGATTTGAAAAAAGATGAACAGACCAGAGCTGACAACAAGAAGGTTGAGAACGAACTTACTTCTCAATTGGAGTTATTGACTGGGATGGGATTATAGCATAGATTGTACATAGAATGTAAATTAGGGAAATAATGAATGGTTGAAATAGCGAGCACATTCTAGTGAGTAACACTTATCCATACTAATGATCACATTCATTGTGGAATAACACGACAGTATTAGAACGTTTTGGTTCCACAAAGTGTCTACTTCCAGTGTATTGAATTGTAAATGCATAATCAACACATTACTTGACCAGCTCCATGGTCCAGCTTCGTCTAATTAACCAGAGCTGAGGCAATGATGTTGTGTCTACTATGACTTATTTGTCCTTAGTCAACTATTGTTTACTAAAACTACGTTACAAGCCCAGAAACCAGCTGTATTACCGTGTATTACCGCACGGCATTGTCTTTAAGTTTCGCTTTAAGACTGCCGAAATCATTAATTGTCCGTTTTGGGAATGGGCGTTATGCAAGGAGTATATGACTGTAGGCTGTAAAGTAGGAGCGTTACTTGAGATGACGACCACCAATAGAAAGATCTTGCTCATAGGTTTACGATAAAGTGGGCCACGCCACAGCTATCACATACCTACATGGTACAAAAGCTGCTACATAGAAACTGTGGTGAACTTGCCATTCAGTAGTATTAGGTATAGTATGTGCTATATTGTACGGACTCCGCCGATAGAGCTCGTCTATTACCAAGACTTCAGCTGCCCATTGTATTCAAATCATAGACCTACCAGTCGTTGTGGTCTCTAACGCGATATAACAATGTCTCGATTAAAGGAAGGAAGTGCCGTTAATTTATTACAGTTCCATTATTTAAATTCGGAATAGCAACCGGAATTGTATCAAACGTCCGGTCACAATTGTTAATGCTATGACCCCGGAAATGGTTAAAAATAGACCCAAAATTTTAAACATGCAATTGGAAATCTATATCGGACAACAAGGCTGTTGAAACCACGTTCTAGGAGGTGTCGAGGTTAAGTTTCTGACAGCTGACAGGAAATAGTATAGTGCAATTGCAACATCTTATATTTGAATTTCCCCAGGTTTGAATTTAAAAATACGTCTATATGCACCTTATTTTTGTATTTATTTTTCGAATTTTCATATTTTCTCTAACCATTTAGTAGAGCACCTCACAAACACAACTGGGATGCCGAAGCATAGCAGAATCCATAATTACATTCTGCAATTGCTTGAGTTGCTTCTCTGCCATTTCAAGTTTTCTAAATGGGAATAGTCACCACAAGGAAGGTGTAGTCTTAGTAAAAAAGTGGTAAAAGAATTGCCGCAAAAAACGCTTTTGATGGTCTGGCTCCAACCACAAATGCAGAAGCAGAATCGAGAAAGCCGTCGTTTAAACTCAAAGTAAAAACGGTAATTGTGACACACGCCTATTTTATTTCATGTTTCTCAGACGGTATTCTTTTCTCTGAGGACATGTTGGAGTAGTAATATGGTAGCCCACGAAGTTTCGACACTTGCAGGGACACAGTGAGGCTACTGATGAGTCTAAGATTTTAGTTGACGCTATTTAATGGGTCACTAGTGAGCCATTCTTCATTATTGTTGGAACAGTCTTCTTTGCTTCTATGGTATTTGGGATAGCATTTGGACCCATCGGACCAGCCCTAATACACTATATAGGCGAACCATGGACATATTGCGTGGCATCGTTGTGCGTATCTATTTCAATGTCGCTATCAATATTTGATGCTATGGAGGCGATACAATGAATGTTCGGGCTTGGAAAACTTACGAAGTGACGATTTGGACCATCGCCCTCGTTTAGTCCGTAGTTGATAAGTTTGCTGATGGACTTTGTATATTAGAAGAAAGTTTGCTGTCGAAAAAACTTTTTATAGACCAATTCTATTGCTCTTTAACAGCAAGATATTGAAAATACATTTTAGGCTATGATACAGTTGTATATCTGTTCGTCGTACTGTTCCATTTTATTCAAACTAGTAACCGGAACTGATTCTACCACCGGTTCAAATTTATTAGTACGAGCGACCGGAATTAATTCATGCCAAATCCCAAAAATATTCAAACCGGCTTTTGAGAATTTTTAATTCCAGTCAAAGAACTCCTATTATCCAACGTTCAATTTTATACCGGAAATAGATATAACATTCAATACATGATCAAGGTTATACAGTACTTGCTGTATCCACTTTCACGGCTAATGAAACTCACGTGATAGAACCTGTAAGGAGGTGAAATCTTCTTGGAAAATCTGAAAAAGACGCGTCTGGCGCGTCGGACAATTTTAACTTAAAACGAACACCACCTAAACAACACAAAACAAAAATTTACGCTCTTCAAATTCTGGCTAGGAACCAGAGTTGGCGGTGTAGGCAATCGTCTCGAACCAGAAGATAGAAAAATCTTCTTTTACGGTCAGCTTAAGGTCTTCTTTCCGTTTCACTTTGGTTTTTCACTTTTTGTTCACATATTATTGATAGAGTCAGCTTCAGCTCTGGAGCCATTGAACAGTTCACCTCGAGATAGTCTTTGACGAGCACAGTTGCTAATCGTCACGCCCTTCGTTTATTGGTTAATTTACCACTGTAACCATCCATCTTTGAAGGTTCCGTATTAATATTGGTAATTTTTCACTGCCCTAAACACGGTTCCATACAATAGTTCCTATCTTAGCTCCCACGTTAACAGTACGTTCATTCTGAAAGTTAACAGAACCATAGTGGGCAACTCATCATAAAGGAGTTACCTCAATACCCATTCAGGAATATCACTCGTCAGTTATTCCACCATATCTATCATATTTTCATTGCCATAGATATTTCTATTCTCGTAAACCTGTCGTCATATCCATATATTCGCAATGTCACACTCCAGAATTAACTCGATAACGTCCTCTATAGCCTCAGCTTCCCACAACCATCCTCAGAAGATTGGGCCCTGGAAGTTGGGAAAGACGCTAGGAAGAGGAGCCACCGGCCGCGTGCTTTTGGCGACTCACCAAACTACGGGCCAGAAGGCTGCTGTGAAAGTTGTTTCTAAGTCAGAGTTGCACGACGAAGACCAGCCTGTTAGAAAAAACTCTGAAGATGCTGGTCTTCCATACGGAATTGAGCGTGAAATCATCATCATGAAGTTGTTGACCCATCCCAACGTGTTACGTTTGTACGATGTATGGGAAACTTCAAAGGCTCTCTACTTAGTTCTCGAATACGTTGAAGGTGGAGAGTTGTTTGACTTGCTTGTGGAAAGAGGTCCTCTCCAGGAAGCTGAAGCCATCAAATACTTCCGTCAGATCATATTAGGTACAGCCTACTGCCATGCGTTGGGGATTTGCCATCGTGATTTGAAGCCTGAAAACTTGCTTTTGGACGCAGCTTTGAATGTAAAATTGGCCGATTTTGGTATGGCCGCTCTTGAGAGCAACGGTAAATTATTGGAGACATCTTGTGGATCACCTCACTATGCAGCTCCAGAGATTGTTTCTGGCTTAAAGTACCATGGTGCTGCTTCTGATGTGTGGTCGTGTGGGGTTATCTTGTTTGCATTGTTAACAGGAAGACTCCCATTTGACGATGAAAACATTAGGAACTTGTTGCTCAAAGTCCAAGCTGGGAATTTCGACATGCCCGACGAAATCAGTCCTGAAGCCCAGGACTTGATTGGAAGAATGTTGACAGTGGATCCTATCAAGAGAATCCCCACCGAAAGAGTTTTGAGCCATGCCCTTTTGACCAAGTACCCCATTCCTAACGAAGATTTGATCTCTGTCAAGTCGTTACCACATCCAGAAACAGCATACAAGTCGTTGGGTTCTGCCAAAAACATTGACAATCAGATATTGTCAAATTTGTCCATCTTGTGGCATGATAGGCCACAGCTGGAAATCATCAATTGCTTGTTGAAAAATGGGCCAAACCCAGAAAAGACATTCTACGCCTTGTTGTTGAGATATAGACACAACCTGGACGATACCAGCTCTGGCTCGCCAAAGAAATCCGCTTCTTTCAATGCAAAGAGAGGTATGGTTCGCAACAGTTCCTTCAGAAACACCCCTAAAAAGGGTCAAGGGATCAGTGTGTCAAGGCCAACGTCTTTCCAGTACAGAAACAATAACAGAAACTCGGTTTTGGCCACTAGTGGAAAGATTCTGGCTTCCTCCAGTGTGAACAACTCTCCCCATAAGAGATTCTCATACGGGTATTCTCCTTCTAGATCTCCTAGAAAGTACAACCAACAGGAGGGTCGTATTCCTGCTGTACCAAAGAACATCTACAATGAAATTGTGGCAGCACAGAGAGAGGGAGCCCAAAGAGAACTGTCCTATAGCTCAATGCCTCCTTCTTTGCCCTCAAAAGATAGTTATCTAGCCAACAAACCACACCAACTTCAGCCACAACCTCAACCTCAACCTCAAACTCAAGGAAAAGAAATACCAGTTGTTGATGAGGTTAGCAACTTGATTCCATCAGCCAAGATCTCCCCCAACAAGAGGAGTTCATTGGTGAATAGAAGCGCTTCTAAGAGAATGTCCAAGAGAAAATCTATGAGAGCCTCCATGACTTCTGGACTCAAGAGGAACTCAATCACTATGAAGTTGTTGTCGACATATGCCAAGTTATCTGGCGATTCCGAATGGGAATACGTAGATAAGCAAGCCAAGAGAACTTCTGCCACGTTTGCAACTCTCTGTGACAAAATCTTCAATCAGGAAGAATACAACCCCGAAGACGAGTTGTTAATAGACGAAGAGGAAAAACAAGCTAAGGAGTATGAGAGGTTGATGGAAATCGAAAGAAAGAAACACGAAGCTGAGTTGAAGGCTAGAAAAGAGTTGGAAAAGAAGAAAAAGAGACAAAAGAGAAAGTCCTTGTTGAGTTCGAAAAAGCTCAGCATTTTGATCAGAGATGATAATGCTGCTAACAACAGCGAGATCGATATCGTGGACAATCTGTCTGACATTCGTCCTACCAAGAGGCAATCCAAGAACTTATCTGCTTTACGTTCGCTATCTGAAGGAGCCAATGAAGATAGCGACGACTTAACTTACAAAGAGCTTGAAGAATTGAAGAGAAGATCGGTAACACAACCTACTCAGAGAAGAAAACAGACACCTATTCTTACTAGAAGACCAGTGTCTAGGTTAGATCCTTTGTGGCAGGCATATGAGAACGATGACCTTGACAGAGCCCAGAGCACCTTGGAAGCAGAGTGGAGAGAATCTAATTTGAAGTCCGCACTGAAGAAGAACAGAGAGTCTATGGTCCATAGGAATAGAAGAGAATCTGTAATTTCTGTCATTGAGGATTCGAGAAAATGGGAACAGAAGCAAGAATTTGAATTGCCTGAACCAGATAAGGATACTACAGACTTGAGCGAAGAGTACATGTCTGAAATCCGCAAGTCCAAGTTGTTGAATTCCCAATTGAACTTGAAAGGCAACCTTAAATCGAAAGAAGACTCTGGTCCAAAGACTTTGATTGGGAATGTCAAGATTCCAAATGTAACAAGAAAGTCGAGAAACTTCACGAACTCCAACAAGAGATTGTCAGTGTTGTCGATGTACTCAACTAAGGAGTCTTATCATGACTTGAAGTCGTTTGTAAATAACGATGAAGAAGAGTACAGTTCTAAGAAAACCACCACATTGAGGACTTCCTTTGCTGATCGTTTGGACAAGGCTGGATTGGGAGAGGCTGATGAAGACGATCTCGATCTCGATCAAGGTTCCATCATGGATTTCGACGAACATTTGTCCAATAAGAGATACTCTTATCACGACAGTAAGAGACTCTCCAAGATGGGTGAAACTGGTGCCAGACCAACATCTCGCATTCCGAACTTGCCAACGGAAAACGACTATGACGACACATTTGTAACAAAGGATGATCAAGTTCACAGAAGTGGCCATCGTTACTCAAATAAGAGCAGTAAGCCTCTTTCTGAGGATGATACGGAGAATGAGGTGGATGTATTTGACAAGATCAAGTTGCCGGAGGCTAAGTCCAGTAAGTCTTCTATTGACATGCTTGCAGAAGAGTCTCAACAGAGCCAAAACCAGAAGCCAGCTCATGTTGTCAAGCCAATGGTCCCTAGTGCTGAATCAATGTTGATTCCTGATGTGAAAAAGCTTCCTAACGATCCTCAAACTCAAACATACCCAAAAGTTCGTCCTTCTAAGAATGAAAAACAAACTGATACGATTCCACCAACTCCTCCAATGCACCAAAACAGGAATCCAAAGAAACCTTTGGAAGATTCGACCAATAAGCCGGATGTTCAGCAAAAGAGAAATAGATCCATTTTTAGAAAATTGTCCTGGGGTTCCAAGAAAGTGTTGGAGAATGAGCAATTGCCTACACCAGGCAACTCTAAAGTTGCCTCTGCAGCAGAAAAAGAAAAGCCTAGATCCAGCTCTTTCTTTAGATGGTTCTCGTCGTCCCCATCTTCTTCTGATTCTCCTAAGGATTCAGATCTCAAAAGATTCAAGACAATCTTGCCAAAACAAGAAATGGATACTGCTTTATTTGCTTTGTTAAACTCCTGGTCAAACTTTGGTTTGAAGAACTTGAGAAATGATCAAGTTGGATACAACATCACTGGCGCTATTTCTAGTAACAACTCCTTTAACTTGAAGAGCTGTAAGTTCAGAATCAAGATTAACGCTAGGGAATTCAACCAGAAATCGGAAATTGTCTGTGCTAGAGTCAAAGGATCTAGGAATACTACGGAGACTTTGTTCAAGGAAATCGAAAAGGTCTTGCGTAAGGAAGGTGTCATGGATGAATAGACTGAGATTTGTATATTAGTAACTTTATAAATAATATGTATATTTTAAAATCGGAATACTCCTTAAACGTAAATTTTACAAGCTACAGTTTATGGAAATTGACATATTTTGCAATATATTTGGTAATTGATTTTATTAATAATTCCTCTAATAGATTGTGAAGACACTAATTTTCATTTCTCAAGGATAAGGCTATAAAGATAGGGAAGCTATTTACTGCTGAAAAGTGATTTCGCCTTCTTGGTCGTTCTCTACTTCTACCACAAATTCATTTCCTTCTTCTTCGTCTTCTTCTTCAGACTTAGCGGGTTCAGCAAGTGGTTTAGGTGGAATGAATGTTGGACCAATAGTCTTAGTCACTTCGCCAACACCCCATTGGGTGAACATCGAGGTGAAAGCAGTGGCTAAGGCGATTTCTCTGTCGATCTGTTCTTCGTCAACAAGAACCTCAAAATCAAGCCTGAATTGTCTCATCAACTTTACCTTTGCAATTCTTTCTCTGATTTCTTCCGTTCTTCCATTAGGATTGACCACTCTCTCCAAAAACTTCGAGCCGGTAGTCCATTGGTACTTAGCACCATCCAGAACGTAGAAAGTTCTGGACACCCCGTTGAAGCCAAATTCAGTAGTTATCTCACGATGAGCCACCTCTGGTTTGTTGTGGAAGTCTACTGATCTGGAAACAATGCCAATCATGATTGTGGCTACTTCCCTTCTTTGAGGGAAGGTCTGCATGGTCCAAACTGGATTATGGGAAGATAATCTTTCAAATGTGTAAAGCTGGGTTCCGTCAGCTGAAAACACCTTAATATTTCTCTCCTTATCTTTTCTATCCTGCCGAACATAGAATGCAGTAGGATAAGTGGTTAAAGGTTTGATGGTAGCAGAAGAGAGATTCAAGTCAAGAAGATCTCTCAACCAGAGATGTTCAAGAGCAAAAGTTCCGGCGGTAATTCCGGTGGAAATAGCCAGAACGGCAGCAGATTGGAGAACAGAAGACATTAGCTAGATTGGTAGACAGTGGTAGACAGTTGTAAATAGAAAAGAAGCAACTAAAAAGAACAATTAAATTGTTGCGAAACTTCTGCATTTTTGCAATCAAGCGCCCATTTGCCGAATTCGGCAAGTGGCTGCAAGGTCACGTGATACAACTATAATCAGACTATTTCTTCACTAAGGCTACAGAGTTTGCAACAGATGCAGTTTATTGAAGTATAATTACAATGACTATATCTCTAGTATCTCACGAAGTGAAGGTCCAGCATCGCCATGGAGTTATTTTCACGTTAGGTCTTCTGTCTAGAAAATGCCCCATACATCTTCACAACCATGGCAGAACTTGGAACAGGCTACCGATGCCGACAATGGGTAGTCAGAAAGCCCGATTTTCTCATCAACGTACTCGTCAGCAAAGTTATCCTTACCCCTAGCCATAGCTCCTACAAATACACATATACTTTCGTCTTCATCCAAGGTTTCAACGTAGTCCTGGACACGACGCACTTTGGCATCGAACGACAACGTGATCTTTCTACATTTGGTAGGCAAATGGTCGGTGATGGGGTTCTTAATGACCTTCAAGAGCTTTTCTTCGGAGTTCACTGAACGGATAGAGAGCTTGTGTAACAACTGGACCATTAAGCCTGAAAATCTCTTGAAAGTTCTAGGTATTCTAACACTGGGGTTGACTTCTATCAAGACTCCTCTGGCTGTATGAATGTAGACTTGCAATTTGCCAGCCTTGTTGATGGGCGAATCCAACAACGTTAACAAGCATTGATGAGTTATATCCGGACGGGCTTCGGCGATGTCCCTACCCATCTTTCTTAACAAACCTTGATGATCATCACAGTTCAAAAGTGCAAATTTGTCTCCTCCGGGACCACCAGAATTCATCTTGTGGGTTTCTAAACAGGCTTGGGACAATACTACAATCAACCTCTTGGTGGTTTTGTCCTTTGAGCTGAGTGGAGCAGGTTGTACGGGCACAAGTGAGGCTGGAGGGGCAGAAGCCGCCGTCTTTCCCTCGGAACTAGTCTTACTCTTCTCAGACATATTATGTGGATGGAAGTGAAATTTATGAAAAAGAACGGATTCAGACGTAAAATACGAAACGAGCTTACAGAGTCAAAAACCACTGGTTGTGTTTTAAATTCAGTAGACGCCACGAAGTAAGATACAGATAAACGAAAAGACTGTAGCCTCTGCTATATCTGAATTAATTTGTTAGATCCTGATATCCGTAGTAGAATTTTTCAGGCAGCTGGGCGATGGGCGCGTGCATTTTGCACGTGCCAAATCCAGTACATAAGCAACCAAATCCGGCATAACACTGGACCCCGGATCTGATTTTACCACACAGAGCCGATTCGCCTGGGGAAGATATACGAATGAATTATATGAATTTGTAGTACGAGTTTTTCTCAGTTGTCAAACCAAGGCGAAATGTCGTCGTCAGATTTCGATGATGATGAAGATGATTTATTGTTGCAAGCAGTACTTCACGGATCAACAGATGTGAATCAATTGCTGGCTCTGGTGAATTTTTCACCTTCAATCGCGAATTCTATGGCATCTGCGACTCAAGGCATGTCTAGCAACACAAGCAATGGGAATGGCAATGGCAATGGCAATAGCTTTATAGATAATAGTGGCAATTATGGCGATACAGTTAATGCTGCTGGTAATTCTGGAAATGAAGCGCTTCAGTACCAGGCCAGATTGTACCGGGCTGAAGGAGAAGTGGCTATACTTCGAGCACAACTAGAACAGCTTCAGAAACAAAACCAGAAAGAAATACACCAACTTCGGGACCAGAAAGAACAACTTTATCGTCAGAATGAAGATCAAGTCAATGTGCTCAAGCACGCTGTACAGAAGCTTGAAGATGAAAAGAAGTTTCTTAATAATGAATTGAAGACTACCACACATAACAAACGTAGGAAGTTGACTCCGGTTCCAATGGCCAGTGGAACGACTACTCCTCATATTCCCGATGCTCCCATACATCAGCCAGTAATAGAAAGGCAACCCCCTTCGCATTCGACTCCCTTGCTGCCATCACAGCATTCGATGGAAGTACCGGCTTCGTCCGCTGAACTACCTCACAAACATCTAGCACAGCAGATTTTTCAACAGCAGCAGACTTCGGCATTGTACACCGACCATATATGGAACCATTGCATTGTAGGTAGCAACAGAACCTCCTTGAGCTACTTAGGTAAGATCAGCATCCACTTTGATGTTGTTGTTGGAGACTTGTCTATTGTGAAAAGAGAGCCAGTGTCGCAGCTGATTGTAGACTATATGATGTTGAAGAAATCTCTCCGTTTAGACGAGTTAGTAGAAGACTTCTGCCTCAGTGTAGCTGAAGTCGTTGATATTCTTCTAGAGAAGAAAGCCATCTTGGCAATACCCTTCTTGTTGTCGTTGGTTCACTGTTCTATAGCATTTCGACCAGCAGCCATTACACCAAATCTCATTGTGAAGTTATTACAGAGATTTAGTCGCATCTCTAACAACTTGTCGTTTCTACTCAGCTCCAATCTCAATGAAGAGGACTACGTCAATTACCACGACGTTCCAAACCAGGTGATGATTCTTGAGAAGTTCATCTTCATCTGTTGCCTTGATATTATAGAGAAGTTGACTTCAGTATCAAGTTTGCACGGCTCCAACTTTATCAAATCAGTCTGGAAGGACGACGTCTTATCGATTGAGCTCTTGAACAGATGCCTACCCGAAAACACCGAAAGGTTTAAGAATTCTGCCCAGATTAACGTAGTATATAATATAGTTGAGATGCTAATTTCGTCTACTACAGATGATACATTTGCCTTTTCCGACGTTGCTGAAGCTAAAGTCTCTGATTCTTCGATTTTCAACTCACTCTTGAAGATATTCTTGATAGAGTTACCTATCAAGGACGACTTCATGTTCTACGGCTTGAACCGAGTAATAGGTAACAATATCGATTTCCGAAAAATCGACGCTACAATCCCTCAGACTGCTGATATTCTTAACAACTTTAACGTCCTCATACCACAGCCGATTCCTTTCAACTTGATCAAGGAAAACCAACTGAACGAATCTATCAGGTTTGAGCTTCTCTCTAACCACGAGTTCCATTTGCTAAACTTGCGTATCAAGGTAGCAGATCTTCTCGAATCGTACATTGTAGCAAAGCAATCGGTGGATTTCCTCATGAGTAGAGAACATGTAAAATCAATCATGCGAATCATCAACTTCGAACAGATGTATATTATGAGATCGCCACGATCAAAGTATATACATCTCCGGATCCAGATCGTGTCGAAATTGGTGAAGATCTTGAACTACTTGATTCAGAATGCACTGGAATATGGAGCTTTTATCTATCCAGAGACGATGTACGAATTGTATGTGGCGTTGCTGCGAATTGCTTTCAGCTCAGATTCGCTATCAGACTATTCTCATAAGCTTCTTATAGAAGTTCGAAACAAAGGCTTGAAAGTACCCATCTTCAACGCCTGGTGTGAAAACAAGGCTCGAGAATTGAACCACTTGACCAGCGAAGACCTACAGGGTAAGTTTCTAGCAGATATAGAGAGTGATTTTGCCAACGGTCTCGAAGTTGCTTATGAAGCAGACACAGTAGAAATTGCCCGAGAGATTCTCAACACCTTTGTTACACATGATGATGCTGACAATTTGTACTTTACTATGAATTATGAGCCTGATGATGGGATCAATTACGATGAAATGGAAATAGCCTAAGTAAGTTGTAGTGCTACAATCTAATGATACAACGAATCTAACGATTATCTCTTATGATACAATATCTTCACGTATCAATGGCAGTAAACAAACAATAACTTCAACTACACATACACCTACTTTGTGATCTATCTCTCTACCTACATCGGCTTCCTTATGATACAATGATTTATTTGAATTGCGTAAAAACTTCAATATAAACGAAAATTAAATACTATATTAACACAACAACCAAAAAATTATGTGAAATGTAAAACAACCCCTATTGTTTGCTTTATGAAATTATTGGATGGTTTGGTTCCTTGAATAGCGTTTAATTTAAGCGGATTGAGGCTTGGCGACACCGGTTTGGAAACCGTTCTTGAATCTTCTAGAAACGTGCTTCAAGTAAGCCATTCTACCGGTACCAGTGGTTCTTCTTCTCTTAGCCTTCAAAGCCCAGTTGTGGGATCTTAACTTGGCAGCTGGGTATCCACAAGAAGAACAAGTCTTCTTTTGGACGTGGAAAGAACGACGGCCACATCTGTTACACAAAGTGTGGGACTTGTTGTGACGCTTACCTAAAGATGGAGTACCCTCTATAGTTATGTTAGTATGATTCCTTTCAAATAAACGAGAGGTGAAGTGATGCGATGAGATGAAAAATGTGCCAATTTTGTCTTGTCAATAACTTGTTCTTTTGTAGAATATGGAAAGAATTTGAACTAGTAGTGATATGGTGAGCCTGACATCTGGTGGCAGAATTGTGACAAACAGTAGTATATGCTATTAGACGTCCTATTAAAGAATATTGATCTTCCACAAGATTGAACATACAGATGTTTCATTCAAATCTGATCATGTTTACTGGTGAAAAATGCTCCATCTTGGTCAGTTCACAATCTGAAATTTCTGATGTGATCGATCAAAACTTCTTCAAATGATTCCATTGCCCTGATTGACGTTAAAGACCACATTGATCCTCTTCTCATTCATTCCTATCATTTGTACTCCGGAGGCCTATCGTATTCTTCTGGATTTCTAGTGGCATCTCAAATTTTTCATCATTCACTTTCATCGCATTGTCTTCAACGCTCTATACATTGGCGACGATGGCTGACCTTCACAGCTGCATCCTCTTGTAGATCCTCACGTACTACCCATGTTTGCTATCTATATTAATGTAGTTACTAAAACAACAGAAGTAGGTAAAGATTATGGTAAAATGTATATCTGTATAGGAAAATTTTCACCAGCCTGAGTCTGACAGAGAAACAGGAGAATGAGACTGGGAGTGCACAGAGAGACAGTAGCCAGAAGAGCCTGTACCACTCGATGTTGTGCAGGACATCACAAAACTGCCATACAAATTCCAAAGTATGGCACTGGAGCTTAATGTACGGTACGGCATACAGTTCATTATTCTCGCAACTGACGCAGGTTTTGTCTCTTCATAATTTCTGTTGCCTAAATCACGTGAATATGTGACAACATTCGCATTTCTAAAATCTCCACGTGCACCAATAGATTTCATCTGACTTCTAGGGTTAGAGCCCTAGCATAAGTCAGTCGCGAATCCGCTCTAGCAATTTGTGAGCCTTAACTGATAAAGCTCCATTTCTTCTCACACAAATCTCCCATACACTCCAACGCGGTTGCAAAAATTCGTGTTTGTTTACCAACACCAGATAGTGTAAGTGCAGTCAGCCATGAGACGGCTAGGCGTGACCGAATGTTGTGATTCTGGCTGATGCTGTCTCTTCTTTTCAAGTCCAAACATCCTGGCCCGGTCTTTGTTCCCAAAAACTAGTTTATTTTGCTTTTGAATTCTGTCTTGATTTTCACAACTCGAACATTTCACTTTTCTTACCTCATCACTCGGAACTAACATGTCAGCACTGTTCCCACCTTCGTCTCCGTTGATTAGCAACGACGACTATGCCGTGTCGGATCCGTTTGCTGTCAAGTCCTCTTATTCCAAGGGCCATGTCGAGGAAAGAGGAAGAACAGACTACCCCACTCCCAATCCTTCGTCTGCTTTGTTCAGATCGTCGTCTCCAGTGCTCAATGCTGAAGAAGGCGACGATGAGATCGAAGACGAAGAAGAACTAGAAAAGAATGAGAACGAACTCAGACAAGGTATCGAACGTACTGAGAAGCATGATGCTAGACAATCTAGTAGAAATTCCTTGAAATCAAAGAAATCCGTCTCCTTCAATTTACATGCCAAAGTGGCCATCAACAAGGACTTCAACATCTTGCATCCTGATGCGCGTATATTGAGAATCCCATTGGTGTCTTCCAAGTCGCATATTACCATCGGCCGTTCGTCAAAGACTTGTGATTATGCCTTGAACTCTCGTGACTCTTATATCTCCCGTTCTCATGTCTCCGTCTGTCACAATGCTGAGCATATCGTTTTGTCATGTATTGGTTCCAATGGGGTAGCCATCAGAATCCCAAAGCCTTGTTTTGTTTATGCCACCAGTGCAAAAAACCATTTTGTAGTAATGGAAAATACGTCGGGTAAACCGTTAGACATTAGCAACATGGACTTACAGAAGACTCGTAGATCCATCGTATTAGATGCTAACCATACCGAATTCTTTGTCAGAAAAAATGAGACTGTAACTTTGCCTCGTTTCTCGAACGTATTGCTCGAGATATCAGAACAGGTCTTATTGTTGAATCCAGAAGATATTGAAGAAGAGTTGACCGAGGATGAAATGCCCGTGTTGATCCAAAATGAGCTGGCCCCTATGGTCACTCCCTTGAAGGCACCTCTCAAGAACTTCCCCCCTAGAACCCCAGTAAAGGCTTCAACCAAAAAGGTTTTGGAACACAATGACGACACTCCAAGTAAGCCACCAGTTGTAGGTACGACCCATGTTTCATCTTCTGAAGCTGCCTCTTCGGCCATTGTTCCTTCTACCTCCGCAGCAGAATGTCGCTCTGCAGTTCCTTCCGTCTTTAAAGATGAAGTCAAGGTTTTGACTTCTCCTATGGTCAAGTCTGAAAAGGGAACTCCTAAAAAAGTCAGAAAGCATCCTCATATACATGTTCAACAAAAATCGCTTGTTCACCCCAAACCAGTAAGTTCGTTCAAAATCTTCGAAGAGGTGAATAAAAAAGAACCAAATACGCTTTCTCCGTCGGTTTCTCCTCAGCTATTCAGACAGTCCACTCCATTAAATGACAAATCAAACACCTTCAGCAACCCTTCAACTCCTAAGACAAAGAGAGCACTGTCGGAAGAACCTCCTAAGCAGAAAAAGAAATCCAAGAAGACACTGGAAATCGAAAAGGTCGAGATCAACCAGGAATGGATCAAGGATATAAACAATATCGAGGAAATCAACAACATCTTGATTAATCATTTGGCATTCTCGAGGTTGTCGTCCACGCCAGCATCATTCTTGAATACTATCAGTGTAGTCGCTTCCAAGTTGGAATTGAGACAAATCAGAGTACTCTTGCATAACATCAAATGTATTGGTGTGATCTATAGAGAAGGTAAGGATGCAGCTGGTAAGCCTTTGGAAGAGGAGTACTACTATATACTGGAGAATGATGATGATGCCAAACGTACCGCTTTGGTCGCCAATGTCAAGGGCCATGGAGGTTTGAGATCTTGTAGAAGAACTCACAAACAGTACTACTGGAAGAAGCCAGCACCTATCAAGAAATAAGCATACCCACAATCATATTAACATTAATTTTGTACATTAGCTAGCTTTTGCTTATCACGTATTATATATTTTCGAACCTGCCAGTTTTGAACTATACCTTTGTATTTCGTAAGGATTCGTAATTGAAAACCCATACCCATACTGAAGCTTCTCTTCTTTGGTTAGCTCCTTAGGACTGCTAATTCTTGTCTTGCTAAGCAGCAGCGTTAGCAGCCCTAGCCTTCTCCTCTTTATGTGAGACTTAGTTACAGCAATGAACAAGCCAATAAGTAGCTGCATAACCCATACACCGACTAGTGATATACTTATCACGAACTCTAGGAACAAGTTCAGCTTGTACATGGCAATTGTCTTCTGTACACCTTTGGCAAATACACTTCCTGCGGACTGGTCAGACTCAGATATTACTGATTTCAAATTGTTCAGCAACTGGTTCTTGTTGATATTTGGAATCTTAACACTAAGATTATCGTTAATCCAAGTTAAACCAGATTCCACTTTGTCGATTTTTCTGCCAATAGTGCAATATACAATGGTATTTACAGGTCCAGAAAAAGGAGTATTGCTGAAAATCGAGTTTACAGTGTCGTTCAAAGTAGACATGAATTCGTGGAGGGTTGAGTTGATCTTGGATGAAGTCAGTTTAACGGAGCCAAAGAGTTTGTTGTTGATGTTATCTTCTTGCTTCTGGAAATAACTATCTATTTGAGTGAGGTATACTGATGTCATGTTCAGCAACTCTTTTGTCATCTGGGACGTATCTATATCAGTACCCTTCGTTTTTTTGATAAGTATCCTTAGGATAATGAATTGTAGAAATACAACAAACAAACCCAAAAGTCCCACTAATAAAAAAGAAATGGAGTAGTTGGAGAAAACATATGTAGAAAGCCAGGACTTAGGCAAAAAGCGCAAGTAGGGGTTGAGGAGGTTGCTGAACGCTTCTCTCAAGTCGAAATAGTAATGGGTGTTCTGGTTGACCAAATTTCCAATTATTCTTTCTTCCCTATTCCAGTTTCTCCATTCATCGTATACTAATGGAACCATAACCAAAACTGCACATATTGCAAGAACGATTATTACAATTTTCGCAGCCATTTCGACAGAAGTGGATAAATTGTGCGACAATTCCTGAATGCTTTTAGAGCCGATATCACATACCAGAAGAGGTTGCAATACAGGAAATTTAACACCGCCTAGTGATAATGTGTCATTTTGGTTCCATTGGTTTGTGAGTGACGTGAATGGTTCTTCGATAAGCTTTTTTGTACTGTTTTCTACGGAGCTGAAGTCAGGATCTACCCTGATTTTATTGATCTCTCCAAGTACACTGGATGGGATGGAAAGATTGGTGAGTTTTCCAAGGGAGAGAGAAATCGATTTCTGGTATTGATCCGGAGAGTCCAGATTATTGCTTCCAGTGAAGAAATCTGCTACTTTGCTGGCAGTGGAGACAACCTTATTAAGTATGGATGAAAGTCCATCGAGCCCCAGCTGGATATCATGGGTGATTTCGACTATTGTGGTATTGAGCCCCTTGACGACCATTTCCGAGGTATCAGCAGCAAAATCGGAGGTACCCACAATTGCTGCCTTGAATAGACAGGTGTATGTTCCTAGCAACATTTCTACTGTGAACCAAATTAGATTGAGAATACTTTTCGCAGCCACATGTAGAAGAGCTAACGTGCTGTAGGTGAAACTGTCAAGATTGTTTTCGACCATATTCCTGATCATTACAGATACCTTGGTGGGGAGTTCATCTACCGAGCAATCGGAGAAGTCTGGAATATTTCTGATGGCTGCTACTAGTGTCTTCTGAAAGAGGTATACCTTTATTGTCACTAGAACGAGCGCAAGCGTATACTTATTCAAGTATACCTGTGAGATGCGCTCTGCGAAGGTGAGATATGGCATGAGAGTACAACGGCAATGAAAGAGAGGTCAACAGACGTGAAAATGGATGGAGATGTCTTTAGAACTACAATTTTAGCATATATATTTGAGACAATTAGTTTATACTCTTTTCTGGAAAATTTGTCCGAAACAATTCTGAAACCATCCAGTTGCAAGATGGTATATCAGACCGAGAAAAAAGTACTTACATAATTTTTACAACATAAAACCGTACAAGCACGGGGAAAACCCTGAGTAGTTTACTTTGGCGCCTGACAGTGACCTAAACTCGATATGCTCGCATCTATGCCAGACTTGGACCCATTGCGGCTCCATCTAGCTTCTGGCTAGCTAAAGAAGCTCCAACACAGTCGTGCGGATACCGAATACATACGGAGCTCTTTCGTCAGATTGTTGATGTTCAGATTTTCCATTGTAGAGCTACAGTAGTTTCTGGTGGCAATCAGTGCAAGTCAACCAGGTAGAAGAATGTCTGATACCGAGCAAAACAATACCCCCAAGGAGGAAAAGACCGACAACACCCACATCAACCTTAAGGTTTCTGATGGATCTGCTGAGATCTTCTTCAAGATCAAGAGGTCAACTCCTATGAAGAGATTGATGGAAGCCTTTTGCAAGAGACAGGGCAAAGACTTAAGTTCGTTGAGATTCTTGATTGACGGAACCAGAATATACCCTAACAACACTCCAGACGAGTTAGAGTTGGAAGATGGAGACACTATAGAGGCCCACCGTGAACAGACAGGGGGTTCGTATTAGTCAGTAAGTACGAGTATAGTAACAGTACAGAATAAAGAAACAAGCAATGCCAGCTGTAGACCTTTTGAGTGAATTTGTCATGGTTTTCATTTATCGGCTAAGGAACGATAGCTAGGAGGGGCCAAGAGAAGACGAATGGGCCAAGACAGTGTGGAGCCATAGAAACAAGGAAGTAGAGAGCGAGGAATGAGAATGGGTATAGCCGATAGTAGAAGCTAAACAGGAGGCAGAGAACTAGCAGACATATGTATGTAAGTAGACACATAGATAGAGATGCACATACACATGCAGATAGATATAGCAGTGGAACGGTATTGGAAAATGTGTATTTGTCTATAAAAGTGTTTAAGCATGGACAAAAGAGCATATGAAAAAGTGTAGAATGAAAGCACAAGACAGACTAGTGACAATGTGATAGAGAAATGGTGGTATTCATTCTGGAGTATACAATTGAAACCACTGTATAGAGATAGTGTACAGAGAACGGCTACTAGTGAAAAGGGCATAGTGAATATGTGCTCGGGGCATAGTCAAAGTTTGGTATAAGCACCAGAAAATCACCAGTACATTTCTGGTGTAGAAAATAGAAGGTTGATTTCAAGAGACAGCAGCAATACTGCGGAACCATTTCAAGATGTCACATTCATCGGAGGAACCTTGAGCCGACTACAATTCGGAACTATAACTCCTAGACCGTAAGTTCCAGAATCGGCCCACTATGCTCAGGCACAGCTGCAACACAGAGCTGATGCTAGCGAGTCATCGGATAATTCTTGAATGCCGAAGGAGACTATGAGCCCACGACATGGGAGACGGTTGCGTCACTGTCCTACGGTAGTACGATTTTCGGCAATGGCTAAAGGTAGACCATGACTCGTGAACGCCCGAAGATAGAGTTAGCGAACTTTGCTAGTCACCGATGGAGTCACTACTACGGGCAACTAATTTTAGTTCAGGAGATTGGCAGAGATAAAGAGTTGGGCACTCCAGGCCCAGGAAGAACAGAGGAAAGCGGTGCCGCGATGGCCCAAGCTCAATTCGCCGATCTGGAGTAGTAGCTGTAGAAATATCTGCCATCACCAATAGCACCCATTTGACGGCTTGGCCCTCGGCTGCTTACACCTCTTCATTGCGAGTTCAGCAAATCAAAGAGGATTGGCTCTCACCAGTACTGCAGCACTGGTGCAGCGATAAAGCAGGACCACCACACATCGCACGAGATAAGAAGGTGAATGATTTTCAAGGAGGGGATTATTATCCACAGAGGAGACACACTGGAGTTGAATGGAAGGAAGTAGAATGTACGACATCCAAAAACTCATTGCCATGCTGCCGGCCATAACCGCAACTCGAAACCTGCTGGGCTTCTCATTTTGCACCTTTCAGTCGCTCGGGCCGTTTCTAGCGACAGGTTTGGATCAGTCTATGGCGGTGGAATCAGCACAATAAGTCGAACGACCACATTCCTGTTTCTGCCTATATTCGGAGAAACTAGGAGCTCCTATACAAGCGCAAGCCAAATAATAATCCTGGGCACCTGCCAAAACCAGAAAATATCTGGGGAAAAGGAAATGCCTCTACTGGAGATCAATCCACAAAATGTGGGTGTATTGTACGACATTGCCGTTGAATGACTTGAGTGCTTATCTATGATCAGCTCGGGATTTAAAGTCCATGATATCACACCCGGCTGGAGACACAAGCTATCTGGAGGATTGGAGTGGGCTGGGCCAGCACTATATAAGCCGGCAATGACCCACAACACTTTCCCTTTCCCTCACCAGCAACTATTTTCATTATACCACTACTATTGCTACTGTTAGATCTTTACTATCAGCATAACAACACTAACAGCTACACTAAGCATTACTATCAAATACCTACTATTACTACAAAATGTGCAAAACCGAAATCTGCGGAATTTGTCGTATGTATCAATGCTTTTATAACTCTTTCTGTCACACTAATACTAACAATTTTAGAACACAAGTCTTGGACCGGCTGCGGGAAACATGTTAGCCAAATCATGGACATAACACCAAAGGAGGGTTGGTGCACCTGCGAACCTGTCGACACCAGCGACATCATCATCAACGGCGATTTTTCATACCCACCAAGGGCCGGAACTGGGTTTGCCAGAAGAATGAGCAAAACCTGAAAGCTGGTCACGTCGAGAAGTTAAGAAGATGTGATGCTGGCCTAGCGTCTTCCGGATGGTTGTCGTCATCGCATAGACGGCAGTAGAATTGGAATATGTATTCACCATTGTCTATATAGGTTTGTTTTAGGGTATGAAATATATATTTATTCAGAAGTAATTGAGAGCCAGTAGAAATAAGTCTCGAGAGTAAGGTTACGAAGTTGGTAGTGATTGTGACAAACATTGTTGATCTGGATTAACATAAGATAAGAGCGTAGGAAGTAATTCAAGCTGAGAGCAATTCATTATATTCACGAAGACTCAATAGCATACAATAATATTCATAACGATGAAGTATTTTTGTAGGAACAAGAGGCAAAGACTATATTCGAGAATAATAATATACTTTATTCCTTATACTTTTGGAATTTCTACAGGCTCTAGAGCACAAGCAGCGTGTCAATAGCCTGGCCTTAAAGTGGCATTTGGCACAAATAGTTTGACGCACGGAATGGGTCTGGTGCATTCAGGGAATGACATTTTTCCGGGTTGCGCCACCTGCCAATTTCGTTGTCGTTTGCCGTCGACCTGAGTTTTTGTTGGTCAGATAAATTTCAGCTACATGACGCTGAATTTCTGAGCTTTCAAGATATTCAATGGCACAGTTGCACAAACCAGAGCTGAAACAGAAGGGTAATACACAGCAGTCCATGGGTATGATGTCAGAGGAAGTACCCCATACTTTGGAGTGCGTATAGACCATGTGCACATGTGAAAGAACCGAGCGACATTTTCAGGAGATCTAGCTGGTCCTGGGGCAGAATAATGGGAAGTAGCAGCCAGAATAACGGCCAGTGTAGAGTAGAGCAGTAGAGGAGCGATCTTGGGGTAGAATAGAGTGACATAGACCAGTGTATACCGGTGTAGCGTGAGCGATCAGTCCACGGGCTCCCTTCGCGGCCACATTGAGATATCAGCAAACACCCCACTAAGGCGATGGCACTAATGTGCTGCCGAATGCCATATGATATCATACACGAGCACACTACTATTAGGCAGTTAACTCTCACCAATGGCCGGCACAACAAGCACATTCGACGTTAACTTAGCGTAGCATAACCTCCACTGTACGCAAGCCAAACTCGCCCGCTTGTCATATTCCAAAACCCGCGACATTCCAGTCCCCTCTGCCAATGTCGTCGACCCCAGAGCCTCCGCCTGCCCTCACGGTTTCTTTTTCAGTGTCCTTTTTTCTGGATTCGCTAGTCGTTCAAGTTTATGTAGTACCATATAAAAATAGTTGCGCCGCCTAGTCTTTTCATACGTGTCTACCAAAGGACTATTCAAAGCAAACGAAGCCGTATCTCCGAATTTTCTTGCCAAAGCCCTCTTGACAATTTGCTACCGACCCGCAAGATAAATTCATCCCAAAATAGTCCGGGCTCTCACGACTTGGTACTATATATATCTAGAATCTCGCTCCACATTCATCTTTCGTTTGGTGGATCTGCCCCACTTTAAAAATTCTCACGAACAACCAAAAACACAAATACCATAGACTATCAGCACAACACCCCAGACAGCAAGCACATTCACATACAAGCAACGTCCCGCTCCTGACATCATAGCCATATTTCACATATTTCGTTGTACTTCATATATGTATTCCTAGAATGAACTTCAACTACCCTGACTTCCTCGGTCACCCGTCCCAAGACAAAAACCAAAATGCCAACAACTTAGAGAATTCAAATCCAAAGTTGAACCAACAGAGTCAACAAGGTCAACAAAGTCAAATGAACCAAAATTTGAACCAATCAAATTTGAATAATCAACAAAATTTGAATACGTTTTCCAACATCCATCCAGCCTCTGACTTCAACACCATTCTCTTCAACAAGCTCTCCTCTCTTGACGACACCACTGCATCGCCTCTAGAAGCAATGTCGTCCAGATCGCCTACAAGTGGTCCGCAGCACGACATCTTCTTATCTCCCAATAAGGACTCGTTCGCCTTGCCCATCGAGCTTCAAGGTGGAATCGGTACCATTTCATCCAGAAGACCTTCGTATGCCGCTGAATCCTTCACAAGATCCAATTTCCAGCCGTTGGTAGGCTCCGGCATCGGAAGCAACAACACGAACGCCAACTACAAGTCTCCCCAGTTAGGCCCTTCAGCCTCCGGTTCGGCATCCTTCTATGGTAACAACAACAGCAGTGGTACGAACGGTAGTAGCAACAATAAACAGTTATCATCTTTTGCTATGTTTAACAACTATAACCAGAGCTTCAACCTTGACCAATTCAACGATGCCTTTGCCAACAACTTCAATCTCAACTCTAACTTCAACGACTTTCAAGCCAGAAGACCCAGCCAATTGGTTGAGTTCCAGCAGCAACAGCAGTATTCGGTGAGTCCCTATCTCCACACACAGTCTCAGCCACTCCAGACCATCCAGCAGAACCAGGTTCCTGCTTCTTTCTCTCTAGGCTCTAACCAACAGTTCTTATCTCATCAGCAGAACAATGCTTTGCTTCAACAGCAACAGCAACAGCAACAGCAACAGCAACAGCAACAGCAACAGCCACAAACCCAACAGTCCCTGCAAACTCAACAAGCTCAACCCCAACAAGCTCAACACCTGCCCCAACACCATCCACAGCCTCAATCTCAACAAGTTCAGCAACTGCCTCAACGTACACAACATGCTCAGAATTCGGCTCAATTTAAACAATCTATCAAATTGGAAAATGGGCTCATTCTTAAGGACCAATACATCATTGCTTCTCCAGATTTGAAGAATCAGTATCTCAAAACAACAAAGTACTTCCAAGATCCTCGTGTCACCAACGAGGTGTTGACAAAGTTGAACGACTTGTTATCTCTTCCTGTAGTTGTGAAGCTCATTACCTTCATCAAGAACTTGAATAATCTCACCTTTAACCACAAAATCTTGTGTCTTGTCATCAACAAGAATGGTAAATTTGACTTACTCTCGTATCCCAATAATTCCAACATCTTCTTGCAACGCGACGACTTAGTCATTGTAGATGGAGATAGAGGAAAAGATTTGGTGATGATAGTAGAGCCTTTGGTGAATCTTAATTTTGCTATTCTTTTCAACTTCTTGAAGAAATTGGAACATTTGAAGAGCTTAACCATTAATGATTCCAACTCTAACCACCATAATCCAGGTCAGAAGATCAATGGTACTCACTCCACCTCGTTGAATGCGTCGACAATCATCAATTCACACCTGAATGAAGACAATGAGTTCATTATTACATTACCTACTAAACAAGTTCTTAGATTCGCTACACCTAAAGAGATTCATAAGATCAGTGGCAAGTTTTTAGAAGAGAAGAAGGCTTTTATTACTTGTTTCAACAAGATCAAGGAATTGAATCTTCAATCCAATTTGACGTTGATTAACGTCGAGTACCAATCAGACTTCAAGAAGTTGATCTTCTACTACTTTGCCAATTTCAAGAGAATTGACTTCCGTGGCTTGATCAAGGAATTATTCAAGATATACAAAACAAGAATTTGGTTGTGTGCCGTATTGCCTTACGATAAACCAGAGCTCTACGTAACCATGTCCAAAGAAGAGGCTGAATTGAATAAAGCAGAAAAGCTGAAGAAGGAAAAGGAATCTAAAGATGAGAACGACGACAATTTAATTCCCAGCGAATATGAATTGTCCAATGAACAAATATTGAACTTCTCTATCAATGAGTTTGAGAACTTATCGAGTCCCAACTACTTCCACCTGATCAATTTGTTGAATTTGATCCAGCACTTATCAAACGAACTCCCAGGATACTTCTATGGTTTTAACAATTCTTCTGTCTCCACAGGTGGAAACAACATTGATAATAGTGGTCCTAGAAATACAAAAGGAAAAGGGTCGTCTCCTACCTATTCAACTAAAGCTCCAAGCAGTGCAACTGGAGAACACAGTAAAATATTGCCTAGCTTTAATCCGTTTGGCGACAACGTCTCCATAAAACCCAATTACCAATAATTCAATCTTACTCATTTTTATTTATTATTCGGAATAGACAAAAGAAATCATAGAATAGATAGGGTGGTATGGGAATGCAGTGGTTGACGCTGCAAACTCATTTCCATTACCATCCATTTCCCAATTCCTCCTTAAGTTAATTTCATTTCGTTGTACTTGTTTCCGTTTTTGTCGTCGGGTCAAATTTATAAGAAAAGTTAAGCTCTTTAGATAAAGTTTGCTGCTCTTTTAGGCTATTACATTTATCTGTGCCTTTAATTTGACATCCACGCTCCCACTTTTGCAATTTACAATGCTAATCTAATGATGTTTATGAATTAATTGTGGTGATATTACTTCCATGTGTGTGCTGCAGTGCAACATAGTACGCAATTTTGTACCACTGATAGTTTTGGATGTTTACCCAAAGTGTATCCTATACGCCCCATTAATATTACTTACTATATATTATTTTTATACATGATACAGTTTATACACAAATAATGTCTTTTTATATTTCGACATGTGTATCTGCTTTTAAGTTGCATGATGCCGATTCTATCATTTCGCTTGAGGAAACGTATGCAGCCTCCGAAGAAAAAAGACTTGAACCAGAAATATGACGATAACAGCCGTATTAGAAAATAGCACTAAAAGGATAGTCCGTTGCATCCATTGACTTTTACAGGTTATCTTTCAGTTTTAATCTGCCAATACAAGCATCAATGTGTATGCATTTTAATAGAGTACTATAAAACTGAGCAAGCCTTTCTTCACTAATATCCTTCTGGATCACTTGAGTTTCATCACCTGATTTATTCCTCACGTGCCTCAATTGTAGATATGTATGTATCTATTTTGGTCTGTATAGAGATAGTCTGCAAAGTCTTCTTCAAAGATATTCAGTTCAACTTTTTGTCAAAGTGACATGAGTAGACGACCGATTTCAGCAGAAGAGCTTGTGATTGGACCAGAGGAACATGGCTTCAGACCGAAGTTTCTCTCAAAGCTGGAAAGAAAAAGGTTGAAAGAAGAAGCCGAGGCAAAGAAACAGAAACTGCTTCAGGAACTGGAAAAGCGGAGGACCAAAAGAAAACTAATTAAGTACGACCAGGACGAAATTGAGGATGAAATCGGGAAAACAATAGTGGACGAACCAGTACGAAAAAAGAAGAATAAACAGTCACGATTCAACTTTGAATGGGATGAATACGAAGATACCACAGGAGATTCACTTATGATGGCTCTAGAGCCTGTTTCAACCACGAGTGACAATATAGATTTTGTAGAGACTACACATTGGTCAGAGAAGAGTCTTGACCAGATGACGGCACGAGACTGGCGTATTTTTAAGGAAGATTATGGAATAACATCGAAAGGTGGAGAGATAGACAACCCATTGCGAACTTGGAATGAAGCATCGATTCCTTCAAAATTGCTAACTATCATAGTAGACAAACTCGAGTATTTGGAGCCAACACCGATTCAGCGAGCTGCGATTCCTCTTGCTCTAAATCAGCGAGATGTTGTTGGAATCGCAGAGACCGGTTCTGGTAAAACTTTAGCCTTTCTTATACCTTTACTCAGCTATATTCTAAACACTGACAAGAACTATTTGGAATACGAGCATCAGCAGGAGCAAAACTACAACAAGCCGTTGGGTCTCATTTTGGCACCCACAAGAGAGTTGGCCCAGCAGATAACCAAGGAAGCTCAGAAGTTTGGCGATAGACTTGGTTTGAACGTAGTCAGCATCATTGGTGGACACCAATATGAGGAAACGGTCCATTCTATCCGAACCGGGGTACACATTGTGGTCGCTACACCGGGGAGATTGGTAGACTCTTTAGAAAGAAATATTATTGGTTTGGATAAATGCTACTACCTCATTATGGACGAGGCAGATAGAATGATTGACATGGGGTTTGAAAAGGCTTTGCAATCGATCTTATCTTATGTTCCCAGCACAGATCGTTTGAACAGTACTATCGATCTGATGATCTTTCACATCCAAAAAAGGATCACTTTAATGTTTACAGCAACCATTTCACCGCCAATTGAGAAGATAACCAAGACCTTCCTTATAAAGCCTGGCTACTTGTATATTGGTGGAGCAGGTGAGGCACTTGATCACATCGTGCAGAATTTCGAATACTTAGGTTCCGCTAATGGAGGCTCTGAAGATCTCGACAGCAAGAGATTTGACAAGTTGGTGAAGATAATTCAAAAGCACACTCGAGAGTCGCGTCAATTCTCGATTATTATATTTGCCAACTACAAGCGAGTCTGTGATTTGCTCTCAATTGAGCTTGAAAAGAATGGCTTAAGAGATAATGTTGTTATTCATGGATCCAAAACACAAGAATTGCGAGAAAAGGCTATTTCGAGCTTCAGGAACCACGAGACTAGAATCCTTATTGCCACCGATGTTGCAGCAAGAGGTATTGATGTGCCCAATGTATCGCTAGTAGTCAATTTCCAAATGTCAAAAAAATTTGACGAGTATGTCCATCGTATCGGTAGAACTGGTAGAGCAGGAAACAGAGGTGAGAGTTATACTTTTATTGACGACTCTGATTCTGAAGTTTTTAACGATTTAAAGAAGTTCTTGGTAAAAGGTGGAAAAAAGTGCCCAGATTGGTTGATCAAACACGCATCTACCCAGAGCCAGGTTCTACGTGATTAGAAATCATAATATGTATTACAAATGTATTGTTACCTCATTTCTACGAATTGTTTGAACACTAAATTATACAATTCTCAATTACACAAAAGAGTACCTCAGCTACTCTTCGTCTTCACTACTTTCGTAACCTCCAACTAAAGCAGATACTGCCTTTTGTTTCTCTTCATGTTGATGTTTTTTGTTGACTTGTGCTTTAGCAGCCACAATACTTCTTGATGTTGCTAGTTTATTCAACGTCGATTTATCAAAAAAATTTCTTGAAGCTGAATGTGGAACTGGCTCTATCTTCTTTATTTCAACTTCTACTTTCTCGACTTCCTCCTCTTCAGGCTCCTCTACTTCTACTTTCTGTTTCTTTATTTTTGGCTGTTGATCTTCTACTTTGGCTAAAAGTTTCTTGACCGTTTCGAGTGCTATTTCTTCCATTCGCCTTTTTTCTTGTTGCTGAGCCTGAGGGTTGGGATCTTCGTTGGCCCATCTGATGTTTAGCACCTCGTTAGCATCTAATGATTGGTTCTGCATCGCCTCCTTGGCAAACTGTGCTTGTGATTCGAGTCGATACGTTATAAATGCACAAGATTTGCCGTGTAGCACTCGAATCTTCTCGATCTGGCCAAACTCCGCAAAATGCTTAGTTACTATGCTTTCCGATTTGTCTGTCACATTCAATCCTCCCACATATAACGTTCTGTTGGAACGATTGAAGGAGCCTACTCCGTCCATGTCATCTCGGTACTCGGCTGTCTTATCACGACCAAAACAGTCTTGAGTAGGTTTGAAATAGTCGGTTTCGATGGGTATGCGATGATAATAAGGACACTTCTTGCCGAGGTAGCAGCATCCACGAGAAAAGAATAAACATATCGAGCTTCCTGGTCTTGCTCGTGTGTAACCGGAATCTTTTTTGATATTTGTTCGGAACTTCAGTTTCGTATAATTCAGTTTCGATGAGCTATCTCCTCCACCAGACCATTTCAAATACCAGATATTGAAGACACTTCCTGATTGGGCTGGTTTATCGTCGTCGGGAATAGTATCCGGATCTACCTGTAAACGAGCAGGCCTTTCGGCATTTGCCTCAGCAAGTGCATGAACATCTTTTACACCCGTTTTCAATGACATCCCTAGCAAAATCAACTCTAAGGGCCGCCAGAATAAGGTCCCACCATAAAGAACGGTACAGGATAGAACATGTCGCATGTCGTGTGGCGACATCTGGAGATGCTCGATGATGCCGACATCCTTCTCCATTTAATACAGTTTGGGTACAGGAATTTCATTTCACGGCACAATGAATAGAAGCCTCAAAATAACCGGAAATGTGGAGAGAAATTTCACCACTACTCAGCGGCCACAATGGGTGTTGAAGATTGTAGTGATGGCTACACGGATACGTACTTGTCATAACAACTTTTATATTTCTAATCTACACATAATAAACATAACATGAACAAAATCCAGAGACATTTTGTAGCAGCAGCCAATTTGGGTTGCAAAATGTCGCACCTTCGGCTCAAAAGAGACTGAGCAAGAAAGACAAGCCTACGACACCGAATACAGCGCCGGACTTCTTCCAGGAGACTTCGTTAGCACCGTTAGTGGTTGTACCGGTGGTTTCAGAGGCAGAGGTTTCGGAGGAAGACGTTTCAGAGGCAGAAGTTTTACTGGCAGAAAGATCTGTGACTGAACCAGAAACCTTGCTTGTAGCACTAGACAATGCTTTAGTGGCATCACTAGCGATCTTACTAGTCAATGACTTAGCATCTGACTTGGCATCACCGGCAAGAGATGTGGCCTTGCTAGCGGCTCCTTCACCTAAAGAAACAGCACCAGAAGTTACCTTACCACCAACAGAGGTGGCCTTCGAAGCGATATCGTGACCAAGAGAGTCTGCACCCGAGGTAGCAACACCAAAGGCGGATGTAGCTTTGGTAGCAACGTTTTCTGCTACTGAAGCTGCTCCAGAGGTTGCGACTTTGAATACAGACTCGGCTCCATCGGCAGCAGCACCAACGGCAGAGGTAGCAGCGCCAAAACCGGCGGCAATATCAGAACCAAGGGCCATTATGAAGATGTTATAAAGTTAAAGTTCTAATAAAAAATACTGAACAGTACCTATCTGTAGTCTAGCGAATTTTCAACCACTCGGCGGGGGAATTGTCTGCTTTATATAGTCTTCTAGTTCCTAGGGACGGCTGGAACCTGAAAAATAAAAGACCGAAATCAAGCGTGTCCAAGTTGGAGTAAATCCGGCCGTAATTCCATGCATACAGGGACGCTGGAATTCCCAACTGGTATAGGAGGTTGAAAGGAGGAGGAGGGTTGCGGGCTCCCTACACAGATGACGTCAAATGAGAGCACAAACCCCATTTGTAATGGTATTTAATATTTGCTGTAGTGTGATTTAATATCGATGGGTCGATTCTGTCCCGTTTGGGAATAGGTGGTGGCCAGCTATTGTGGCTCATTGGCTGAAGGTTTCAAAGCAAAATTTTTGAAATTTAGAGTGAGACAGGTTTTTTGTTCTGTATTGATAATTTTGCTACATAAGGAAGGCACAGTGGACTATGAGCAGAGAGCAGCAGTCTCTACATTTTGTCGTCAGAGGAAGTACCGAAATACCGGCATGACACGCCTATCCGATTCATAGCCTTATTGAAGTGAATAACGGCTCAGAGTTGCAGAGGCTCATGGCAAATTGTTCGGGCTCACCTCAGAACGCGAAAAATGGCTCAATGCGCCGGCGAGGCATAGCCTACGAGTTTGTGCCCTAACCATGACGACGGTGACTAATTATAGAAGCAAGGGTCGCGTCGTACCAAGCCAAGACGAAGCGAGTTCACGTCAGTGGCCAGGCGAAGAATCTGACAGTTGCGAGCGTCGTTCTGGCCATCACAGCCGTAGCCATGGGCCAGAAACGCTAAAAATAGAGAGGTGCACGCTAAATGCTGTGGCGTAGACCGATCACGAAGTCTGAAGTATTTGAAAAGAGTCCAGACAGCCATGGGCGCTTGTCGAAAGTAAACGGGCGCAAATGGAAAATGAAAAGAGAAGGTGAATCGACTCAATCTACCGTTGAAGTTCTGGTTAGGTGCACGAAGCACGTACAGCCTGGACTCACATTGTTACGTTAAGGGGTTCCGAAACAGTGCTACAAATCTTTTTCTAAATCCGTATTACGAAACATAGACTTCACAGGCTGCATAGTCTGCTATCATTAAATTTCAATTCAGGTGGTTGTGCCTTGACTAGATATTGTGGATTCTTTATGATTTAGTTGTCGCTCACGCAAAACGTAATTTTTCAATTTCAGTGAGGTTCCCCACATTTCAAGAAAGGGGAAATATAGCTAGCTAACAATTTCATGATATTGTCAACTGCACTTGACTTCACTTGACCTCATCCTCTTGCTTTGGAACAACTTGCTCTCTTGGTTTTTTGCAATCTTAAATATTTTTCTCTTTCTATCTCTTGGCGGTCGTCTCACTTTGACTTCCCGGCTACTCTTTACTCTTTAGGGACATTTCAAAAATGATATCCAATGAGAAGCTTCTAAAATGTGCCCGCAAGATTTTGCCAATTCGTGTCTAACCTAGTGTATGACTATGTGAAAATATACACTCAGTAATATTAAGCTGTGCGGAGTGGTGTTCGTAGTCTGTATTCCGGTGGCATGGATCTTTCACATCTCTGAGGTATGGGCCACTGAATGCGGTTTTCAGAAGCGCAAGTAGTCATCTCGTTTTGGCAGGTGGAAAATCGTCCAATATAGATGCCGCCTAATCGCGCCTAAAACGGAAACTGGATCCGTTTATCAACTATCAGTGAAAAATTGTAGTATTTAAATTGAAGATTTAAGAATCAACGGTTTTCCACTTTCTCCTGGATCCTCAGCTTCAGTTTGGAACTCTTCTCAAGTTATCAAGACCCATCCTACAGACTTTGTAGAAATCAGCTATTCTTACTAAATTCCAACCATATATATCTAAAAGCCAACATGTGCGGAAAGAATTCTACTGTGACTATGTCATCTACATCTGCCACCACCTCCAAGCCAAGCAAGGGTTGTTGTGGAGCCTCTTGCAAGTGTGGTTCTGGCTGCACCTGTGCCTCATGCAACACCACTAAGTTGTAGTCGCAGACTTAATGTCATAACTGAGACAAAGATGGTTGGTAAATGCCAAATGGATAAAGAATAATTTCAGCGAGACTGAGTCCGCTATTGGGTAGTCAAAGGTTACGTGTTCATAGCAATAAACATTAATACGGAAAGGAATGCAGTAACATGATATTGTAGTAGTTAGAAAGAAAGTGCATAATAAGTGAAATGTGTAGAATTGTTTTGCCTTTTAGAGAACTTCTGAGCA
>JAJMAP010000070.1:0-57746 GCA_030572695.1 Scheffersomyces illinoinensis | reverse complement strand
GGCAGTCTTCTTTGGCTTGACCTCCTTGATCAACTTGTCCTTTTGGCTGTCGATCTTATCGGGATCAACTTCTTCTTCGTCCTTATCGGGGGTGTTTGTGTCATCTTCAATCACATCTTCGTAGTCCACATTCTTCTTGGACGATACCATGGCTCCCACAGAATTACCTGTCTTGTAGATAGCAATAGGGTGCGTCGTGCTATTGTAGCTTCTAGTGAACGCCGACTTGGTTTTGGTGCTGATACCCTTCAAGATCAACTCTCCCTTGTACCTGCCAACACCCAAATCGACAATGTTGTCCCAATCTTCTTTAGTCAAGTAGTAGTAGTCCATGATGTCGATCACTGGCTGGATCCCTTGCTCCTCACTTTGCAACAAAGGCTGAGTCAATCGTTGACGAAGTGTAGGCAAGTAATCCAAGCGTAACTCTTTCTTATCTGTAGAAGTTCTTAAACGAGTATGGTACTGCAAGTCTTGCAACATCCGCTGGTACTTCATGGCTTTTGAATTTTGTCCCAACCATCCAGCAAAGTTTATACGTTGCGAGATTTGGCCCGCCACTTGCGAAGAAGGCTTGACAGATGACATAACACCATGGAATGGTAACAAGCTCCACTGCTGCTCACTCGATCTTATGAGAGAGTTAATCCGATCAGACTCAGAAATGTCGTCGGCAGCGCTTGCAACTCTTCTTAGATGGTCTTGTGGAGTTCTAGCGTCGGATGGTCGTGTCAGTAAGTAGTTTTCTTGGATCATAAGAGGAGCGAAATCAATATCGTTGAAATACAAATCAATCTTGTCGTTTAACGAATGCTTTGCATTAGGAGAGTAGATTTGCGCGTTCAACAATCTTGCTGTGATGTCAAATGGCTTCAAAACTGTCTGCTTTTTCCAGCTGTTGGCTGCGTCCTTAGCTTGCGCTCCGCCTATACTCGACTGAGTCTTGGAAACTGTAGACAACAAGTTAATAATCTGTCTGATATCGTTCCCTGTTGCTTGGACTAGCTGTCCAATAACTGTAGGATCCAATTTGATCTTTTCACGTAATGCAATAGACATCAATCTCGACTTCATCTCAGCTTCGGAAGGTCTTCTGAAAGGTAAGTCCAACGTAACACGATCAAAGGTCCTCATCTTGGGCAACGACTTATCGTTACAAATTAAGATCATAGGCATATGTGTGATTTTACAAAACGCCGATAATGCTCCGGCACCTCCGTGATCACCACTAGACATTCCATCCACTTCATCCATAATAAGACAGAATCTACGGTCATTCTGAGTGTGTTGAATGTTTTCATCACGATGTTTGAAAAAACCCACAACTGAAGTGTTTGTTAACACTGACTTGAGATTGGAATTCAATAAAGACTTGGATCTGACATCTGAGGCATTCTTCTCCAAGATGTCAAATCCTAACGATTTTGCAACCAAATGCGCTGCACTAGTCTTACCGATCCCCGGTGGACCACTTATTAAGCAGGCTCTGTAAATACCACTGCCATCTCTTCCAGGAACCTTGAAATCCTTCTTAGCGTTGTCGAACCAGTTGGAGAGCCAGTTTTGCAATTTCTGAACTTGGCCCTTGTTTCCACAAAGCTGGTCAATCTTGCTGGGAGCATATTTAACAGTCCACAACTTTTCGCTGTCGGGTATAATTCTTGGTACCTCTGCTGGCTCTCTGTTAGAAGATTGTGAATGCGATGCCTGTTCAATTGAGGCAGCTTTTCTTGCTTCTAAAAGCCTCTTCTGTCTGGCCTCCTCCTCTTGGGTTCTACGTTCTTCTTCTTCTGCTTCTTCTATGATTTTACGTTCCTCTTCTTCCCTTTTGAATTTAGCCTTCTGAGCGGCTGCTCCATCTCCTCCTTCCATTGGCATACTCTGCAAAAGCTGTATGAACCCATCTTCGTTTATGGCCTTTATATGCAACAGTTTTATCTTTTTGATCTTGGATGGACCAGCTTCATCTCCTATAACTACTAAACTTGTCTTACCAGAAATGGACTTCGTCACTTTGGCACCGTAACTCTTAGCCAAATTCTCAGAAGTATCTCTATCCAATCTGGGCAACACACCGGTGAACACAATAGTCAAACCAGATAAGCAGTTTGGTTGAGCTTCTGGAATTTCAATCAGTTCGCCAGTGCCAGTTGATGCGTCTGCTGCCTTTTTCGCAAAGAAGTTGAACTTCTTATCTTCTACATCCTCTGGCAAGTCTGCATCGGGAATTGTGGACAAAACTTGCTCTGCAGTCATACCACTAGAAATTGGAGCTGAACCAGTTGTCTCAGTCCTTGTTTTAGGAACAGATTTCTTCTTTGCGGGTGAAATATGTTCTACCGTTTCCACAATTGATTCAACTGGCGGTTCTCTTTTGGTTTTTTGGGGGGACTTCTTTGGTGACCTTTTAGGCGATTGTTTCACCTCTACAGCAGCCCTTCTGGGAGACACTCTAGATGTATGCAGAGGTTTGACTTCCTCAATATCGTCAAGGAAAGCATCATCATCTTCATCTCCGAAAATGTCGTCATCATTGAACTCGTCGTCATCTTCATCTCCATCATCCTTCATATCGAAGTCTTCATCGTCATCTGAGTCTAAACTAATGACATTGGACATTTTCTTGGATCCAGAATTGTATTTACTGGAAGCACCTGCGTCAATTTTTTGCTTCTTTGAAGCCTTCAAAGGCTCGTCAGATTCTTGAGTGTGCTTCGCGGTCTTTTTCACCGGCGATTGTATGGTTCTCTAAAGGACGTTAGTATTCATTCATAGATTTTCGACTTAAGATTACTTTCATCTCAAGGACCTTAACCGTGGCACACGAATCAAGAAATAACCAACCTGAAACAACAAATATAAATTGCACAATAAGGACTTTGAACAGACTCTTAACCAAAGCCAATGAATCAAGGAGTAGTCACATAGTGTAAATCGGGTTCTCAAATGGTCGAAATTTGTAATTGAAGATGCAAATCTTCGTTTGTAGCCGCGTAACTTACATTCGTCGTAGACTTCTTTCCTTTGCTGCCGTTGAAGAAGTCGTCGATCCTCATGGTTGCAGAAATTAATATAATAATTGCAATATGTGATTTATTGAAAATTAAGAACCGTGAATTGCTTAGATTTTTCATTGAGACGCGATCAATTGATTTGTTATAAATGGTAGCGCGACGTAAGAAAGTTGTTTAAGACCATACAATTTATGAATAAAAGTCGAGACACCTTGCGTATACATATTAAATAGATCTAAAACTACAGAGCTGAAATACATACTTATATGAGGGATATGCTACAATTCCTAAGTACTCATAAATATAACATTCGTTAATATTAAGATGCAATATATGTACATAAAAATGCAAGACGACTTAAAGTCATGTGTTCATTTTCCACTCGATTCCTTCTCAAGGAAATCGGTCCAGAGATTAACAAAACTTTGCTTTTGTTTGTCTCCATCATCGCTCTTGGACGCCTGGCCAGTATGACTCAAGCCAGCTGCAATTCTCTGGGATTCGGACCATTCCAACAAAGCGCTGATCAACTGCAATGCCTCAAACTTCTTGGTATCACCACGAGGAAATTGCAAAAAGCTGATGACAACGTTGGATATCAACTCCTTGTCTATGGTTTTGTTGCCTTCACCACCATGCTGTTTCAACATAGTTAACGACTTGGTCAAGTGTTCGTTCAAGATGATGGCCTCGTGGCGGAGCTTACCAATTATCAACTGTTTGTTGTTAATTTCCAACTTCAACTGTTCAGCTTCCTTGGACTCCACTTTGAACTGCTCTATTTGTTCAAGTGCTTCTGTCAACTCTTTCAGCTTGGAAACTGACTCAGCCTTTGCTGCTGCTAACTCTTTTTCCAACAGCTCAATCTGAAATTTGTACTTTACTTCAGCAGCATTGAATGCCAGCTGATTTTCCTTGTTTACTCTTTCCAGCTCCTTGATTGTCGAGTATAAATGGCTGATTTCAGAGTCTCTTCCAACGATTTTCTCATTGAGCTCTTCAATTTTCAACAAAGAGTTCTTGTTTTCCATATTCAACTCGTCGCGGATAAGGTTGAACTCACTGATTTCAACTTTGAGCTCGTTGATCTTTTTCGAAAGCTTTGAATTCTGATTCTCCAAACTATATTTCTCATCCTGGAGCTCGTCAAGCTGCAGTTGATATTCTCTTCTCGTCTTAGTTAACGAATCCGATAATCTGTCACATTCACCGTTCAAATCCTCATTTTGCTCTTTCAATTTTTTTACTGCAGCACTGTCATGCTCGTTTTTCGTTTCCGTAGCCGCTAGCTCTTGAATCTTCTCTTTCAAACTGGCATTTTCATCCACAGCAAGTGCAAGAGTATCTTTCGTCTCCTCTAGTTCAGATTCTGCTATTTTTAATTTGTTGAATATCGTTTTCACAGATTGCAACTTGCCCAATAATGCATCGTACGACTTTTGAATCTCGTCTCTTTCTCCTATAGCAGCTGCCAATTTATCAGAAAGCTCTTGTACGCTTTCATCCTGGGCACTATTACTTACAATTTCTTCTTTGGCGCCATTTTCTCCGGACTCGCCATTTGCATACACATTTGTCAGATGCAGTAATTGTTCTTCTTTATTCTTCAACTCAATCGTCAAAGATGCAACCTTCTCTTCTAGCAGTTTAATCTTCATAGCTTGCTCACTGTCCTTCGAAGGTAATCCGTTTTCTACTACTTCAGAATTTCCATTGACAGCTTTGGTATCGCTTTCTATTGTTTCTTCCGCTTCTCCTGCGACGATATCTTCTTCATTGTTTATGTCGTCATTTCCAACATCAGCGCCATCTGTAGGACTAGATTTCGGCTTCTTATTCAGCTTTTTCTTGTTCTTGGCCATATTAGGTTGTGCAAATTCCAGTTGTGTCTATCCTAAAACTCTAGAATTCAGACAGTTAATAAGAGTCGCTCAGCTCGCTGAATTAGACGCGCGTCACTTTCTATGTATCAAGGAGGCCCAGATGGTTTAAGCTATGGAGAACAGTCCCGATCTTCAAAGCTGATTTCGAGATTTCTAAAATTTTGGAAAAGACACATCAACATGACACCTGCAGATTATGAGTTAAGTATAGACACCCATGCCGCAATTTTAATTTTGCACTAATAATAGTGCACTTGGTATAAACTCAAATGGGTGCAAAATAGATAGAATCTCTGCAAGACAAATTCCGTTTACAAAACATCTGCTAAAATATATACCTAAAAAGTTCTTTTCTTTTCTTAAACTGAATTCCTGAAACCGAGTATTTTTTCTTCGTATTTTTCTTTCAATGGCTCTCCGTTGTTCTTCACTCTTCCAATTAAGATTACGCAGCTGAACTTTGCCTTTTAAGCAGAAAGATATGAACAGATCTGCTCAGTTAGAAGATTTTATATATTTATATTCCACCCAATGCCGAGATGATCACATATATTTCATGTGTGTACAATGAAAGAATACGAACCCAGAAGACTTTTCCAAGCACATCGTACTTCACAGGCCATGAGCTCATATATCTTCTGCTCAAAAAGTAGCTACAATGATCCTTTTCCCACGGTACATTTGGAGCCCGTTTCATCTGAGTTAACCTGGTTCGGACAGAACAAAGTAACACGAATGGGCCGTGAGATCGCTATCCAATGCAGTATTTTCTCGTCGACAAGCGAAATTGCGCATCCTTCAATTAGACGAAAAAGGAGATTTATGTAACTGATGTGGAACTCTGCCATTCCACATTGAGACGATTATTCCAATCCAGTCAGAAATTGTATTTGATGAGGAGTTTTATTTTTTTGAAAACGTTGCAGCCAACGGATGAAACATTGGGATATAGAAGAGTGGATTGACTTGCACGATAGTATCGGTAATAGTTTTACATGATATTCGCCAATTTGCCGTATTTTTTGCACACTTGGTATAAGATTACAACAACACATCTCTGCTGTACAATTCTTGTATAACAATTTATAATGTTAACGTTGGCTAGCGAAACAAGAGCCAAATTTCATATTTCAGAGTGTTTACAGAAGTATAAAAATGTCGTCTAAGAATACTTGAAGGCTGTGATGGAAAGCCTAGCAACAACGTATTTGATCTCTCTCCTAATTCAGCCCAGCAATTTACGCCCAATATAGTACAAACAAGAATACTACGACATACCAACTGAAAGAGGTTAGGACTTATATTTATTCGCCATAACACCCCGGAACAACTTTCATACTAACCTTAGATCTTGGTATCTGCGTTGTGTGCCCTGTGCATATGGTTAAGGAGTTGCGTAAAAAATACGGCCAGTTGAAAATGGACCCAAATGAGTTCGTGTAGAGAAGGTTGAGACATTCTGCTATAGGGCGATGAGGATAGGTATGTGTAAATATTGTCAAGGGACAAATCAGCACAGTAATATGGCATCGGAAGTGGTTGTAAGTAGACACGCGGCAGTTAGCGTATGTGTTAGCATTCTCACGTAAGTGAAACATTCTCCGATCCACCAGCCTCAAGATCAGGCTAAAAACACGAAACAGCACCCAGTTACTTACCGCCTACATGATGGTGCAGTAGGTGACCGAAGGCAGCAGAGAAAAAATTGTGTAAATTTGCAAATAAAGGAAAATAGATACAAGAAAGAGCACAGAATTTAAGAAATCTCACACTGGAGTGGAGCATGAAACAGTGTGTGCTGCAGAGCCGAGAGAGACAATACACTGTGAGACATGAACATGAGAGAACTCTTGAAATAGAGGTGCAAAGACGGCGATCCTAACAATGACAGCGAAAACTAGTAGATTCATAGCTAAAAATGTAGAGGATATTTTCCCACTTGAATCATGGAAAGAATATGGTGGGGACTGACGATTATCAGATGGGCATATATGGCACTTTAATAGAGTGATCTCAGCGACGCCCTTTTGGCCAGTTCCAGATTTCGGTCTGTATTCGTCTACGGGAGGATTCATGAAGATGGGGGCTACCATCCCTGTTGGACACAGATGGTCGCTTTAATTTATGTCATATGGTACACGGAATACAGTTTGTGGGATACAATTTTCTAAAAGGATACAAGAAAGTTCTACCAAACTTTATAATTGGTCTCTGACTATACTTTGAGTATATAGTTTATGTCCCCATAGATTGTAATTGTATACCATCCTTGTTATTTTAATTGGAACCACAAATGGATCATTTCTCATTCTGGACCCGCTATTATATATACTATTATTATTAAAGCAAGCAGTTTATTTTCTAGTAGTTTTTTTCTACTGAGTGAGAGAGTTGATTTTTAAGCACATCAAATTTATTTTTAATATTCATCATCTTCTTGTTGGCACCAGATCTCTGTTTTCAGACCATTTTCCAGCTTGGTTTCTACTACGTTACTAGCTTTACTCTACTTTCTGGTCGCTTGCAATTGTTATTCTCGGGACTTGTGTTTCATCTGCCACGCTCCTGTTAGTGTCGCTGCTTATCTTTCTTTTCACTTCTTCCCCAGCCCTGTACGGCCCATGTTCGTTTTCGCATTTTGTCTTTGTCTCCACCCTACCACACGCCCATAGACACCTCTTTCTCGTGCAATGTCTGCTTCCATGAGCGTCCATTCCCTCATAGACAAGTTCTCCAGCCAGGAGAAGGCATCGAAGAGCTCCAGCTCCAGCTCCAGCTCCAACACAAACACAAATCCCAACACAATCTCATCGACTTCATCAGCATCCAATCCTTCCTCAGCATCCAGAATTCCGCAAAAACGCCCAGCATCGGCTTCTGACCTCGACAATCCTCATACGCAATCACAGGGTGATAATGCTAATACGGAAGGTTTCCATTCCATCGATAAAACAGGTTTGCTCTCGCTTTTGGGGCCCAATGTATCGTCCTTTCCATATTCAGAAAATGCCTTCATCGAAACCGTAAGATTGCGAGCTGAACAGGAGAAAACAAAACAAGACTTCTACCGTGTCGAAATTGCCAACAAAAATCTTTCGATCATCCAAACTGCTCTTCGAGCTCAGATTCCTGTTAATCTCATACCCTTGATGTGCGTTGGAAACACGACGGAAGGTCCTGAAAATGCCCAGCTCCAACAAATCCAACAATTCCAACAACAACAAACACAGCCACAATCACAGACCCAATCACAAGCACAAGCACAAACACAATCTCAAGTTCAACCTCAACCACAATCTCATAAACCTTCTCAATCTCCCCATTACCAGAAATCACACAGTAGATCTTCCAGCGGTGGCTTGATTCGTCTGACAATGCTACTGGACACTTTAAATGCCAGTCCGGTGCCTCCAATAAATTATAGATTTGGTACGGGTTCTTCGTCGAATACTTCTGCAGTTAGAAGGCCGCTTTCGCCTGCTAAAATTGGTGCTGCTGCTGTTGCAAATCTAGCTTCACCTACTACGCCGTATAGAGGTGTTCCTACTACTGGTAGTTCGTCGTCCCGTCGTGGAAGAACAATTCTGCTGCATCAACGACACTTCTCTATGCCTGTTGAATCACCCAGTTTGCGCCAAAGTCGCACGAACATCATAGATTTAGCACAGGCTGAGTATCCCTCACAACAACAGCTTTCGGCAAGATTAAAAGGCGCCAATATCCAGCCTCTACCACCGCCAGGCAACCCTTCCCTCCAGCTCCAATCACCACTAGGAGCTACTTCCACAATACAAGTAAAGCCATCACCAGCCCAGCCTCTTCACAAACAAAGTAAACTGACCGAGCCTCCTTCTCAGGAGTCAATGACTTCGTTCCAGCATATCATCCAGTTTCACCATTGGAAACCCGAAGGTCCGGGGCAAGGACCAATCATAGGAGGTGGAAACCCTTTCATACCACAACTGTCTCAACAGCAGAATGCTCACAAAAGGCAAAAGTCAGAAAGCATGTCAGTAGACTTGGTTTCGCCTTCTGAGACTTTGGCTCCTCCATTGCCTCGAGTTCCTGGGGTCAGCCAAAGACAACAGCGGTCGCTATCGTCCCAGCCTACAACAGAAAGTCGTGACAACGAAAATGAAGACCATGATATGACTGTAGATGTAGATACTGTTTCTGATATCAGCAACACTACGGCTGGGGATTCGTCCAAGTTGATTCCTCGCAACGATGCCAATGAAAGTATACTTGATTCAGCCAACCCTCCCCACATCTCACACTCACGCCAGCTGCTGAATGTGGGCAGATACCCCCATGATATCCTTTCTCCCTCAAGCAGATAACGATGTCCCTGAAATTTTACTGTCTACTTTCGCTGATTATTTCACCTACTAAAAGTTCTTGCCAGAGCCGCGACAGCAAAGAGTCACATTAACGATTCATGATAGAATATTTATTACATATACAAACTAAATTGTATGTAAATTGTACTGTAGTTTTTTAGGTGTGTAATGGTCTTTCTTCTCAAATCTCTCAGTTCGGCCCCTTTCTATTAGCAACATTCCGAAGTACGTTGCTTCTTGCTTTTTAACAGTCTCATCTTTACTGATGTATTTGTTATATTAGTATTTTAATGGTGTTAACAAAGTAATCACATAAGTCTACTTACATAGCCTCTCAAGCCATTTTGTTACTTTTAGTACAATGAATTATCGTACGTTTCCCCACAAAACTTTTTTCAGACCGAGCAGAAAGCCTTAGTCTCCTATGGATCTAGATAAGATGTCCTCGAACTGAAATTTTAAATTTAAAAATACAATTTGTTCCTCAGAAAGAAAAACTTTAAGAACTGCAAGACCCCGAGGAGAACTGGGGGCTATAGTCAGATCTCGGAAATTCAGGTTTCATATACTCAGTGCTGTGCTTATCAACCGCGTATTTGGTTCTTTCGAGCATCTCGAGATTTTTCACTTTTTGCGAATTCAATATTAAATGGTTCGTTCGTCAGTCTCGACTGCAAGACGACATGCTATTCGAACTTCATTAGAGTTGGCGATACGAAGAGGACTTCTATCTCGTTCTACAAGAACATCCTTCATCTTAGCGTTCATCTACGCCGTCTTGCCTAAATTGATAAGACGCAGTTTCAGCCTAGCCAGGAAGGGTAAGGTGAAAGAGATTCCCCATAATGCTCTACACACAATCATTAGAGGATTACATCATCTGGGATTCCCAGTATTCATTGGAAGAATGGTTGCTACACTTAATATATTGTCTCCTATAGTTAAAACTATTCTCGTTACTAGTAGGGTTCCATTATCCAAGTCTTCATTAATATTCTTAACGACTTTCATTGCTAGCTTACTTTCTTCATTGCTAAACTTTCCATCTTTCCAGAAGCGCACTGTTGCTTATGACAGATACCATACATTAGATATGACGTTGGTTTTGGCAACCAGAGCGATGGATACATTGGTATCAACATTTGCACCTCGAATATTAAAGCACTACCACTACTCTGGGTTGACTTTCTTGTCAACTTATGGAGATGCTCTATTATTCATTGTATCCTCCTATTTGATAATGGATACTTGGTTCTCACGCCCAGAGCGGTTGACACCAGACTACAGAAATTGGATTTCGGCATCTTCGCACATGGACGAAGAATTGGTAACAGCTTTTCGTCAATTTCGACGCGGAGAATTGCATTACGTCAAACCAGGGGAAAAGGAGGTCAAACAAGACTCTAGCCATATGATCCTACAGGATTATTGCAAGCTGAAGGGCATGGACCCGTCTGATGGCGATCTTTCTTTACCAGGAGTAATTCCTTGCAAAGTTCTCCATGGATTTAGCACTGATAGTTGCATGAAGCATGTTTTGATAAAGTTTGGAAAACAATTCACTCTCGCGTTCAACCTTTACGGAACATTAAACTTAATCATGTTCCTCATACGAAGAGGGAGCCCCAAGAAATACTTGTTAAATACCATCAGATCATCAGTATTCCTTGGTTCTTTCACAGCCTTGGATTGGCTCTTTTTATGTCTGTTCAGAAAGCTCTCTTACTATTTCACGAATGTTTCCAAAGATTTCTGGGAGTGCGCATCTCCTAATCTTGGGTCTATGGCTTGCGGATTCAGTATCTTTGTAGAAAGTCCTCGCAGACGTAAGGAATTGTCGCTTTATGTTGCTCCGAAGGCATTTGGAACTTTTCTTTCAGCAGAACCCTCCGAGAAAAATTTACGCTTAGAAACTCTTGCATTCAGTTTGAGTTTTGGAATCCTCGTAGCTTATGCCAGAGCTGATGTGAACAGAGTGAGAGGGTTAGTCGGAAGTGCTCTTGGAGCTATCTTCCGTAACTAGAATACTATACATCCTTTCCATAAAATATAGAAACAAACTGTGTTATTAAACTGCTCTATAGGTTATTCTGGAATGCCTGGAACAGGTTCTCAGCCATGACCTCGATATCATGAAGATTCAAGGCAATTATTTCCTCTTTATCTTCCAATTCTCCATCTTCTTGAGAGGCTTCAGTATCCAATTTTTCGAAGGTGATATCAGTCTTCTGTAAGCCGGTGTATTCCATCTTTAAGTCATGAGCTAATGTACGAAGTGTGGCCTCGGTTACGTCATCACTGATCAACCACGAACAGAAGTCTTCGAGCCATATCTTATCATACACATAGTAGACATCATGAAATCTGAATAACTCCTTCAAGTCTAGCAACGCCTTCAACACTAATCTTTTTCCACCTCTGAGATTATAATATACATCTTCCCAAACCTTGAGGGACAAATTGTAGTTTCTGTGCAAAGGATAAGAGAGGGCTCTTCTTATACAAGTTATGACGGCGGCGCGCAATATACTCTCATTTCCAGTTGGAACAAGAATCTGCGAATCCAAGTACGCTATTTGTGGAGTCAATCTGCCTATGGTCCATGCACTTTCGATATTGTGTTCACCTTCAGTCTCTCTCAAATCGAAATGATACGAGAACAACAACGAAACAAGAAGCGTGTAGAGTTGTGGTCTAAACACATCCTCTAAAAGATATGACTTACGAGGAAGGTTTATCATCTTTTCCTGTTCTTCTTTAGAGAACAGTACGGGCATCACTTGTGCTCTTTCTGCTAAAGGCAATTGCTGCTGAGCCTTGTACCATTTTAAGAATTGCCTCACCAAAGGATTCTTCCATTCCAAGAGTTCCTTGAAAGACTTCTCATCATCAGGACTGGGGTACTTCTCCATGATATAGTCAGCAGCATAGAACTCCGGATCAAACTTGATATTCTCCTTAATCAATCTTTCTATTATTCTATCCGTAGCAGGAGTATTTTCTGGATCACCCAACTCGTTGATATCATTTCCATTAGAAACGGACACTCCAACAATGGCATTGTATTGATTATTGAAACCGTACTTGATAGCCGCTAACTTGATGTTGTCATCGGTGTTTAGGGCCGGATCGGCAGCAGCTTCCTGAGATATCTCCCAGTTGAATTTTTCCCCTTCAGCTATATCCTGTTCTAACTGCTGCGCTTTTATAGAGGATATATCGTTATTTACATCAAGCTCTTCGATTAAAGGTTTAGCATGTTTTGGAATTGGATTATGTTCCTTAGTATCTGGCTTTCCAACCTCTTTCAATTCGTTTTCATCGAGTTGCTCGCTCTTAGCAGTTCTTGCTAAGAGTTTCGTGGTCAAGTCCAAGTCAGGAAAGAATTGTCCTTTTGTCTCTTTGGGAATTTTGATATTGACCGCTTCATCCTTCAGGTTATATTCAGCATGCGATCTCTCATCGTCAACACAGGCGTAGGGAAGTCTCAACCTCAAATAATAAGGGCTGAGCGAAAAGATGAAAAGCTCATTGTCTACTATCATCTCAATGCCCTGGGCACTGAATCTAACGTGGGAAATCTTAACATCAATATAGACAAACTCGTCATCCTGCCTGATGCTAAAGAACGGGGTTATCATAGCAAACGAAGGAAATGTTGAGCACAATAAAATAGAATTCTTAAAGAGAAGTAAACAAAAGTTATGGCTTCATTCCGGTAAAGGTTAGATTAGCAGTTGCAAATGTGAGCCGCACGATGTGATTACGATTTTTTTTGGTGCGACTTCAATATTGAGACTATAACTAATCGTATCTCTTTTAAGCTAGCATTCCTCCTTTTTTGCTTCTAGCAACTTAAGCGCTTGTATAATTCAGCATGGTGGAATCTATTGAAATCAACAAGAAAGTACCGAGAAGACGGTTTGTGGGAAAGAAACCCGGAGCTACTGATGAGTCTTCTGAGAGCGGATCTGCTTTAGTTTCTTCTACCAAGAACAAACATCTAGGGAGAGTCATGAACCAGATTCCTGATGATATTTTGAATGACAAAGAGTTGAATGAAGCCGTCAAACTTTTACCTTCCAATTACAACTTCGAAATTCAAAAGACCGTATGGAATATCAAAAAACATGGCGCCAAAAGAGTTGCTCTCCAGATGCCCGAAGGCTTGCTAATCTACTCATTGATCATTTCTGATATCTTGGAACAATTCTGTGAAGTCGAAACTGTAGTGATGGGAGATGTATCATATGGTGCATGTTGTATCGACGACTATACTGCTAGATCACTTGATTGTGACTTCATTGTTCATTATGCCCATTCGTGTTTGGTTCCTATAGATATCACGGCCATCAAGGTGTTGTACGTTTTTGTCACTATCAACATCGATGAATCCCATTTAATCAACACAATCAAGTTAAACTTTGATCAAGGCTCGCAATTAGCTGTATTTGGTACTATTCAATTCAACCCTACTATACATAGCGCGAAAGCCAAACTAGAGAACGATCCGGAGAAACCTATTTACTTAATACCTCCCCAGACTAGACCTCTTTCCAAAGGTGAAGTATTGGGCTGCACATCGGCCAGACTCAACAAGGATCATGTAATCGGAATGATATACATCGGAGATGGCCGTTTCCACTTGGAAAGTTCCATGATCCACAACCCGGAAATCCCAGCATACAGATACGACCCTTACTCAAGAAAGTTTACCAGAGAGTATTACGACCAGAAGGAAATGGTTCAGGTAAGAGATGATGCCATAAAGACAGCATCAAAAGCAAAGAAGATGGGCCTTATACTCGGAGCTCTTGGAAGGCAAGGAAACCCTGTAACTCTAGACAAGCTTGAGCAATCGTTATCTTCTCGAGGCATTCAGGTGGTCAAGATCATCTTGAGCGAAATATTTCCCCAGAAGCTTTCGATGTTCGATGATATCGATGCCTTTGTGCAAGTGGCCTGCCCCAGATTATCTATAGATTGGGGTTACGCCTTCAACAAGCCGCTACTAACACCTTACGAGGCTATGGTGATGCTAGAACAAGATACTAAATGGAGTGAAAAGTATTATCCTATGGATTACTATGCTAAGGACGGCTATGGACGAGGTAAGATTCCGGACCATATCAACGTTATATAACAGGATTATAACTGGCGCTGTTATAGCGCTTTTAGAGCATACTCTAACCATTATAATACATAGTTGTATGTAAATGACTTTTATGATGACTTAACCAGAATTGGCTACCAATTTTATGAATTCAGCGTAGTCTTCATCAACACCTAACAAAGTTGCAATTTCAAAGTCGGACCAGGTAAATGTTTCTTGCAAAAATGCACTGTTGATTTGGCTCAATTTTCCGTAGTACTTCACAAATTCAAGCGACGCATTTGTGGTAACTTCATTGACAATACTAGGTGGGTTTAGCTTCAATAGCGACAGCTGGATGTCAAGTAATGCATTTGGAATATAGCTCTGGATGATTTCATTAATTTTAAGCAATTCGGACTTATTGTACAATTGGTTTTCTTTAATTGGCTCGTAAATAGACGTATCAAAGAAATCGTCACTGAAGGGACAAATCATGTTGACAATATTGTAGTAATCATAGAGACCACATTCCTTCAAAATGGCCTCAAGTTGTAATTGGGTCAACTCTTGGGTTAAAGTATTGATCATTTCGTTGATTTCAATCACCTTATCGCTAACAATGGTGATGGGCAATAACTTGGATAAAGTCAAATCTAAAAAGTTATGCTTAAGAATCAATTGATCCCTTTTGGATTCAATTATTTTGTTGCTACCAATGTGCTCAAAAAAAATCTCGATTGGTTCATCCACAACTAACTTCATGAACTCTTCGTTTTCTTTTGTCGGTAAGTTGAAGATCGTATCAGTTGTAGTCTGGTCTAAAATTGGAAGAAGATCCGAGTAGAATTCTATGATCCATTCAGGTGGCTGCAAATCAAGATTCAACTCCAACTGCGCCAGGTTACTCGTTCTAATGCTGGCCAATCTATTGCTTATAATAGAAGTCAATCTATCTTGAGAGTCTTTGACTAACAGTTTCAACGCTATAGATACTTCACTGGCATCCAGTAACTGTTTTGTAAACATCATGGAATACAATTCTACCAAGTTGAAGATCGCGTAACTTGTGGACAACTTGGTTTCGGCTGAAATGATCTGGCTCACTTTTGACTTTACAGGTTTCACCAACGACTTGAGAATTTTGCCTATGATGTCTTTGATGATAGCTTCAAACTCCTTTTTCTCTACTTCGCTTTCGGAAGTTTCGAATGTGAAAATGCTGATAATGGTATCTGACTCGTTTACGACTAGCGAGTGGACGTAGGCTAGAAGATCGCCAATGAAACGAATAGGATCATGAGCGGAAACATAGACGGGTCTCGAGGAAGTTTCACTAGAAATCGACAGAGATCTTCTCTTAAAAGTGGAAACGTTTCCATTGCTATCCAATTTACCTTGGATCTGGCTCAAAAAGTCATCTACCAAAACTTTGGCTCTGGAATCTACAAATGTGTTGACGACATTCGAGAAGTAGTTGAGTTTGTTCTTCAAGTAGCGCATGCATTGGTGCAATGTGTGCAAACGAGACTTAGAATTCAACGAGTACAAATTGCTCAAAGTCTTGTTGGTAAAATTAATGATTCTCTCTACAGATCTGTTGATCAAATGGTTACTCTTCGACATTATCTTCAAGCCTAGCTGAGGATTTTCTATCGACAACAAAATGGAACAGTTTGCATTGATCTCTTCAGCCTTCTTTAGCACCGTAAAGAATTCGTCATTGATATCTCCAGAATCCAAAACAAACTCTTCATACTCGTTCAAGGTGAACTTAGCCTTGAAGTTTATGAGTAAATTCTTCTTCAAGTTGATGAGTCTTTTCTCACTGTTCAACTCTTTTACCTTAGTGTTAAATTCGCTCGAATACTTGAACTTGTTGTCTATGTTGTCGTTGGTGACTTTGTTTAAATCGTTAAGCTTAGACAACTTGTCTTCTACAATTTTCAATTGCTTGATTACAGGCTGATACTCCTTAAGAACCAAACTCTGGTTTTTGATCAACTCATTCTCAACTTTGCCTCGTAACTTCTTTCGGCTAATAGATCCAATAACTCCGGGTTCTATCAACTCGTCTATGGAATCATCGTAGCTGGAATACTTGTCCTCCAAATGAGAGAATATCTCACGTAGCAACGTTTCGCTCAAGGAATCGTTTAACACACGCGACAATCTGGTCGACAATGCCACTTTTGAATGCTCATAGTCATTGTAAGACTTTCCATCTACACCATTGGCAATTTTCCCTTCACTATCATGTTGCAACCCTTCCTTTTTTAAGAAATTCAACGACATTTGTGCGTACTTCTGAGCCAATTCATTTTCCTTAGAAACACTTTCTGAAGAATTTTCGCCTTCTTCTTCTTCTGTACCCTCAAATTTCAACAATGTTCGAGTTATTGTGTTCAAACTCGAAATCCTTTTGCCAATAGTCTCAATATTCGAGGTTATAGGAAGCGATAGTGCTGGCTGTGGATGGGGTAAATTATCTTCGCCAGTAATTTCATCATTCAGAAACGAATCAAAATCTACAAAATCCATTGTTATTGAAAATTGATACGCAAAACCACGTACAGTGTTACTTCCAGGCTGTTAAAAAACTTGTTTTCTTCAATTGGTTTCCTAGCAGATCAAGCTTGTTCTATACTATGCAAGTGTCACTTTTTCAGACGTTGGTATTGTGGTCGGAAATGAGTTTACAATCACGTGACCAATTCTGGAGATTCGATTTTTATGTATGGTTGCAGCACTTCGTGCATTGGCTGCAACTCTTCAGTATATGTTTGTAGCAGCAAAACCACCACTTTCTACTCTAAATTATAATAATTGCACCATGAATTGAACCGATAAAATATAGAATGGGCCAGACATACAAGATGAACACGAAAAGAGAAACAAATAGTGTATAGTTTTATAAATAGGCACCGTCCATCGTATCACTAAGAAATAGATAACCAAGTACATAAAGTGGGTCTAACTTTCCCGTTGTCCCTGAAAATAGACGTATCATGACTGGTAACAATAAATAACATTAACGTAAGTTTTCCGTTGCTCTGCAAAATCATTGTAGAAATGACATTGGTAAGTTTGTTAGCATTAATAAATAGCATTTCAAGTCAACAAGTCGTTGATTTTCATACTGACTCTTCTTTGTTTTATTTGATTAGATCCGTCCACGTTAGAATCCGACCTAGTCGTATTTCCAGTTGTCCGAAGAGACGAAACTTCAGCTCCAGCTCCCTTTATATCTGAATTAGATAATCTTCGCTCGCTGAGTCCAGCAGCCAAGAGAATTGTAGATATTCCACTATTATTATATGGCTCCGAACTGATAGTGTAGTTCTTAACTTCTATGCCTTGGTTATTGCAATTAACGTCGTCGACATCGATGTCATCATCCTCATCATCTACTTCAGTCTTATTCTTCGCGTAGTTGAGATCAGAGTCTGACAAGCTGTTTGTGAGTTTTGGTATCTTTCCGGATTCCAGAGAAATGGATGACTTACTTAAAGACTGTAGACACTTGCAAGCATTGACGATATCAATAACATCATTATAAGGCAAGTCAAGACTATTATAACCACCCACTGAAGGCTGAGTGGTAGAAGATGCTACAGGAGAAGTTAATGATGTTGTAGACGAGTAGCTCGAAGTTGATGATTGGAATGACGATACAGAGCCTGTATTTGTTGTGAATGGTTCCAGGTTTCTCTTGCTGGTGAAGATGGGAGACTCAAGCAATGCAGGTTTTGGAGGAGCAGCAACAGTGGCGTTGACAGTAGGAAGTGGAGGCAATGGTATAAACGCACTTCGAACAGGAACTTCTATCTGACCGCTCTGTTGAAGTTTTCTCAAATCCAGATTGGAAGATGCTGCTTGAGCTGGTTTATTTGTTGTTTCCGAAGTTGAAATTGATTTCCTCTTCTTAGGAACTTCTACTTTGGGAGTATCAGCAATAGCTTGAGCTGCAGCCGTTTGAGCCAAAACGGTCAGGTGAGGTATTAATGTTTCCAACTGTTCTAACTCTGGAATTTCGTCCAACTTCAATTCACCAAAGCCTCTGTCTGTTGGACGCAAACAGTATTCTGGGAAATCAGCACCGAAGATGGGAATCAACTCATATCTAATGTAAAAGCAGAATCTTCTGGCTAAGATCTTACAGAGTTTATATGGCAACCAAGTTCCCTGGATCTTGAGGAAGCCTCCTCTTATTCTCTTGATGTAAGGGTGGTATTGCTTTGGAGTTGATTCCAACAATTTGACGATGTCTGCTTTCAAGTTCGAACTGGTAGGTCCATACGAAGAGCTTATATTCTCATTCATCAAGGCGCTGAGCGATGCCTTCCAGATCCCGGTCAAATGAACAAAGCCTATCTCGTAATCCCAGATGATCCAATGATCATGAATCAGGTACTCATACACAGTCAAGTAGTTTCTGAAGGGGTCTATCGCCGAAGTCGAGTACTTTTTCACTTCAATGATGGAATAGACTTTATTTTTCAAATGGTAATACTTTTCTGGAGAAACAGCCGTGTCCGATTCTAGAACCGCAGGTAATTGATGAATAGGATAATGGATGCTGTTCTTGGTGATGAGAGTAGTAGCCAACACCCCAACACCGTGATGGTCGTTTTTATGTTGTTTCTTATGGCCCTGATACAGAGCCGCAGAGTTGTTCATTGACTTGTATTTGATTTGGTTCAGATTCGGGTTGTTGTGGCTACGGGCCCTCTGTGGCTGGTTGAAGCGTGCCGAAATTTCTGGGGAAGTTGGCAGATAGTTCATGTTCTTCGAAGGAAGTGACCTCGACTTCTGGTGCTTGAAGGTGGATCTGGCGGGTAGCTTGGAAGAAGAGGACGAAGGGGAATTGGAAAACGAGCCGTTCTGTATCACACTATTGTAAAGTTCTCGGTTATGATTGGCATCAAAAACAGGAAACTTGTAGAGACCTGGAGGTTCCAAGTGCGGTTGGAACACCGGTGAATGTGGTGCAAACTGATGAGGGTGCTGGTGAAGATGCTGCTGTGGATTATTTAGTGGCTGCGAAAAATGAGGTACAATTTTCGCAGTCGTTGAAGGTGAAGTGTTTTCGATGTTTGGTGGTGGAAGCAACGGAAGCCGAGAATATGACGACGACGAAGAGGAGGATATTGAAGACGATGTAGATGATGATACTAAACCTCCAGGCAGGTTGAGGTCAAACAATGGAAGTTGCTGGTGGTGTTGGTTCTGGTGTTGGCTTTGATGTGGGTTATATGGAGCTGATGATGTTTGAGGCGAAGAGTTCATTGGGAGGATATGAAGCACAGATGAGTGGATAGGTGGAAGACAGATACTACTATGTTGTGGATGGTGGCTGCTGGCTACATGCCTTGGTGAGGTTGTTGAAGATGGCGATGTCGCGGTCCTTGGTTTTATCTGGTTAACAGGGGAATTTTTAGATGTTTCAGGATGTAATTCGGAATGGTAATCTTGATATACGTTGTGAAAAGGACCTTGTCGAGGAGTGAACGGATACGACGACGGGCCCAGCGGACCAGGACTCCCAGGATAGAAATGATTCGGAATCATGATCCAAGATAGTCCGAGTATTTTCTGGTTTAGGCAGTCTATATTGCGAGGCTATTAGTGAGCGTCGGGGATGATGTAATGGGACGAGGCTGTGGAACGAATTGTTAGAATCTGACGATATTTGGGTGGATCAGGACTCGATATTATATCCAGTTGACTTTTTATAATGTTATGGGGGCGTCTAGAATTATGATGTAATGTTACTATTGTTGGTATTGTATAATCCGAGTTTTGAGGGGTTTTCTGGACTAGTGATGAGAAGAATGGCTTATTGGAGTCCGCTCGGGTGTTATGAGATAAAGCAATGACTATGGAAACAGTGCTGTGTAGTCAACTGTGGCTTCTCCTGGGCAAGGCTTCTATACGAATATAGCGGGTAGTGTGGAATGATTGGTGCTGTTTCCAAGTTATAGCTTCGAAAACGAGCAGCACAAGGTGGGACGATAGACTGCAACGATATCAATCAAGAAACAGACAAATAACGAGACTAAATAGAGAGAGACAGACAGCGACAAAGACTTCGAAGAGAACCACAATACAAAATTTCGAAGAACTCAATCGTTCATACCAGGCTTGTGTCTATTTAACAGAATTCGATTCAGGGAGGAAAGCACAAGCAAGGCTAAAATCCTGTCTATATAGTGATGATCTCGGACCAATATATAAGAGAAGAAGGATTTTTGGCGGCTCCTCCGTAAGTAACCCATTCTTGCAGGGTTGTGAAATTAGCAACTGTCGTGATTATGCTACAGATTATTATTTTCTGGCAGGTTGGGTTTAAGAAGGGTTGGTATGGTTGTGATCATCGCTAGTCTTATTCTGCCACTAGACTCTGGACTTTCTTTTGCTTGAGGTTTAAGGTTTGCTAAATCGAATTCGAATAATAACTCATCCCGATCGGGTAAAACCATTATATTATGGGCAGGATATTTTCTGTGGATTTGCAGATATTTTTAGGTTGAAAATTTTAGACTCACTCCCAAATTTGCCTGCGAGCTAACCTGACTGCCTATCCTCTAGAGCTCGGCCCAATTTGTCCTGTTCACCCAGATTAGGTTGCCCTTACCGAAACGAGAGTCTCCTCATCTTGAGATCAAATTGGTCGGCTTTGTATCTGCAGCGCGACTGTGCCTGAATTGATTTAGCAACTACCTGGCACAAGAGAACCAATTGCTCCACCTCAACAATCTACATACACCAGCCGGTGATTGCTTTTGCATACGGGGCAATATAATAATGACCTTATAGCTGGACTCCCTTGTTTTTCTTATCTGGAGGCTTTTCCCATTATTGAGCTTCTAAGACAAGGTAAGCACAGAAGACAGGGCGAAATTTCAAGTGGTGATAAAGCAGCATTGATTTTTTTTTTGCCGTGCGTTTCTTCAGCATGAATTGAAGGTACTGTACGAAAAATAATAAATAGTAAGAGTATATGCGTCAACAGGATAAGTCGTTGGTCTAGCCACCAGAATATCACAATCGATTGGATATCTACTTTATACTTTACTACACCAAGCTTAGGATTTCTAGAAGAGTGGATAGCTTCGGAAAATCTACGTCTTCTAATTGCAATCAGAGACCCGAGATTTTTTTATTTGTTAGCAGACTTATATGTAAAAGTCGAATATACGAAGCCTATAGGACTACGATCCTATGCCACATTAGGCTCTGTCCGAACGAGAAGCACTGATCACATTATAGAAACATAATATACCAGTTCCCAATTAGTTATGTTGTTGATCTCAATAGGTTTATTTCGTGCGTTTTACTCTCCACAATCCGCCTCGAGGTAGATTCTGACTTCCAGATTTAGATCAAGTTCTAATTTCAATGTGTCAGCCTCCACATGAGGGTGGATCCGGGTTGAAGAAGCTTAAGATTGTGCTTTTCATTTTCTCGAAGCTCAGGTGCATACGAAAATCTACAGCCGTCTATTCTAATAATGTTCGGCGGAATGGGGCCATATTTTTCTTGTGAAAGCTGTACAGCAATAGTGAAGTGTTTCAACTTTTGATTTAGCACCCTCTATCCAGAGACTTGTTTTAAGATCTTATCCTTGAGCTCATGCTGGCGACGGTTATTTTCTCGAGATATTTTCTATGCTATTATTAATGTAACCCACAACTCCAAGAATATTGTTCCCCTTATTACGAACGAGAGATATATAGTTTACACAGGCTACGATGAGCAACAATACTATCACTCCCCGCTTGAATACCACCAAGCTGAGATGACTCTAGCTTCGGGACAGTTTGATCTCCTCCCTGAATGCCTTTTATATGGATATTTTTCACGACGTATTTGTGATTCTGAGGTTTTTCCATTGCATTGTTCTCTTGGAATACTCGGAATTATTAGGAGTATAGCAAATTGTGGAGAATGGAGAGAAGGGCTTTCCCAATTTTCTCCCGCGCCGAAGCCATTTTCTTCTGATGATAACTTTTCTACAACAAAATACAATGTCATCAAGAACTTCGTGTAGTCCATACCCATGAAACAATTCCATGGGATCCAAGGTTGCCCAATCCCGATAGACTGGACGTCATTTCTCGCTGGATAAGCAGCTGACGTCAGACTCCGCCGACCCCGAGAAGATTCCACAATAGAGAAATACAATGTCAGAGATTATCAGAAGATGACTATAGACAGAGTCAAGTGGGACTCAATTTACAAACTGAATTTCCCACTCACCAAAAATAAATAGTCACAATTCCCTATTAGTGGGACATATCCGCTTTGGCTATCAGGCGAAATTCCACATCAAACTATTTAAGTATTTGTTCAGTATACCACAATAAACAATGCGTATTTCATGCTTAAGAACTATTCTGAAACAATGGAGTTAGGTATCCACTTATTACTTGCAGATGACTGCAGGAGGTCAAACCTTGATGTGCCGCTGCGTCAATGTCTCTCTCTGCACAGGAATCAATTATTTCTCCGCAATATAAAATAATGTATCATGATATGCACGCTTTTTAATCTTATTCCTTCTTGGAAATCTAGAATTCGATCACTTTGACATACTGAAGGTTTTCTTTCAATCACTCTACTGTATCTGAAACGAGCTTTGATTGCCTATATGGGAAGAAGATAGAGCTGATTGGGAAAGAGGTTTACCATCATAGTCGCAGTATTGAAACGATTGACATTCGGATACGGAAGCGCTCTGATTTTGAGATACTCCACTTCTTGGCCTATCCTGTGAAGTGGAGCAGGCTTTTCATCCTTCTATCCATCGATATGTTTTCGCTAATTTCGGTTGATTGAAAATAGCAGCGAAAGAAAAGAGGCTATAGCAAATCTGGTGTTATCAAAACGATTTATTCTTTCTAGTCATTGCAATGATACTGTGATTTCGACTAGCTACGTTTGGAGCGATTGGCAGTAGCATTTAATCAACACTTCGGCAATGAAGATTTTTGCAACCGCCTCGTGCTTTTAGGTTTGTCGCACAATATAGAAATCAATAAGCGAGATATATTGGATCGAGGAGACGATGGGAGATATTGGCGGCTTTAGAACCGTGAGGCGAGCTGACTGAAAAATGGGCTCAGATCTTTCGCGATTTTGTACGACGTAGGAAGGAGTAGGCAATGGTTTGATCCGGGAATGATAGCTTTAGAGGCTTTGCTCATCTGCGCCGCAAACGGTTGTCCCTTGCGCCCCAATGGTAGTATTTAATATTTGTCTTGTAAGGTCTTGAATTGCAGACCGAATCTTCGTAGACTGGCTCATACAGCCTATTCATTTAGAAAATAGAAATGATACGAGCTTGCAAAAAGGTTGTGCAGATCATTTCCCACCCTACAGCACAATACACGGTGATATCTGGCCATTTGAATGTGAATGAAAGAGATTCTACGGAAATGTCTTGCTCTGGAAAATCCATGTCTTCAACTTTCTGTCTTGAGCTTATCGAGATCATTTATTGAAATATTTTCAGAGAAGTCAATGTAGATGTAGATGCCCCGGATTAGATGAATACTGTATTATGATTTTGTGAAACTAATATTTGACTGGAAATTTATAACGCGGGAAGTTACTCAAATTGAATTATATCAATGTGGAGACGAACTCCCGTTTCATATTGACTTTAAGAATGATATCAACCGTAAGACACGCTTTGAGAACAACCTCCATGAGGTTTCCTAGGGGAAACAAACCAATTGGAATTCAGGTGCGGAAAGATCAGTACTCTACTCAGAAAGTAAAACGAGATGAACAACCAAAGAATCAAGAACAGACGGAATCACAGGAGAAACCAATGAGTCCGCATTCCGTGTTCTATAGACAGTTTTCCAAGCCATTTGCGACCGTATGCTTCATTTCTATAGGAATGTACTATTCGATGATGGGATTGCGAGAGATCTTAGATGATGAAACATTGGAGCCAGAAAAGGCCTAAGAAACAATATTAAGAATAGGACCAAATGAAGATCTAGAATTGGGATAAGGCATACATAATGAAAGCCGAATCACTAAACGTCATAGTAAAGCACTATAGCAGGAGAAGAGTGCATTACAAGAACATACTTAACGAAGTTACGGACCCTACTAGACAATTAACCCCCAATAAGGGATTAAGTATGCGGATTCAAAGAATCTGGCCTCCATAGGATATATAAAACAAATTATAAAATTAGTGAGCATTTCGTAGTTGCTATTAAAGGGTCTATACGATAGAGTTTATCTTCTATTCTTAAGAATAGAGAATTGTAGAAAGTAAATGGCGAACTAAACAAAAATATAGAACAGGACAAGATAGCACAGCTTCCGACTGTTCCGCTAACTCCAGTTGTGAACTAGACCTTGACTTGAGCCTTCAATTTGTCGGCAACAGCATCCAAAAACTCAGTTGTAGTCACATAAGAGGCTCTGTCAGTCTTACCACATGCTAAAGCCAAGTCCTTGGTCATGATTCCATCTTCTTGCACAGTGTCAAGAGTAGCCTTCTCAAGAGTGTTTGCAAAGTCGACAACTTCTGGGGTGTTGTCGAGTCTACCTCTTTGGGCAATACCTCTGGACCAAGCAAAGATAGAAGCAATGGAGTTGGTGGAAGTCTCCTTACCTTGTTGGTGTTGTCTGTAGTGTCTGGTGACAGTACCATGAGCAGCTTCCGATTCGAAAGCCTTTCCGTCTGGAGTCATCAACACGGAAGTCATCAAACCCAAGGAACCAAACCCTTGAGCAACAATGTCCGATTGCACATCACCGTCGTAGTTCTTCAAGGCCATGACAAAGCCTCCCTTAGACTTGATCATCTGGGCTACCATGTCATCAATCAATCTGTGTTCGTACCACAAGCCAGCAGCCTTGAATTGCGATGCGTATTCAGCTTCGTATATTTCTTGGAAGATATCCTTGAATCTGCCGTCGTACTTCTTCAAGATGGTGTTCTTGGTAGACATGTACAAGGGCAAGTTCTTGGTCAAAGCCATCTTGAACGACGAGTGTGCAAAGCCACGAATAGACTCATCGGTGTTGTACATGGCCAAGGCTACACCAGGACTCTTGTAGTCGTAGACTGTTCTGGTTTCTGAGGGACCACCGTTTGCAGGAGTGAATACCAACTCAACCTTACCTGGTTCGCTGATAACCAAGTCTGTAGCCTTATACTGGTCTCCATGGGCATGTCTACCAATGACAATAGGCTCCTTCCAGCCGGGAATAAGTCTAGGCACTCTGGGGATGATAATGGATTCTCTGAAGACGGTACCACCCAAAATATTTCTGATAGTACCATTGGGAGACAACCACATTTTCTTCAAGCCGAATTCTTCGACTCTCTGTTCATCAGGCGTAATGGTGGCACATTTGACTCCAACTCCGTATTCCTTGATGGCATTGGCTGCATCGATAGTGATCTTGTCGTCAGTAGCATCTCTGGACTCGATACCCAAATCATAGTACTTCAAGTCGACGTCCAAGTATGGGTTTATCAACTTATCCTTGATTCTCTGCCATATGATTCTAGTCATTTCGTCACCGTCCAACTCGACAATGGGGTTCTTGACCTTAATCTTGGCCAAGGCTGCGGCAGAAACCGAGAAGCTTCTTGCTGAAAGGGCCCTGTGGGCGGCGGAATGTTTGTAAATGGAGGCTCTAAACATGATAATTGGCTAAAGAATGGCAGCAACCGTCTGATTGATCTTTGGGGCCACTTCAATTCGTTTTGGTGAATGAATAGTGCTACAACTAGAAGTCCGGATCTGAAGGGAAGTGAAAAATTTTGGTGTGAGTCAGGGACCGGAACCGGGGACTTTAGCGCGGTGCATGATTCAAAGATTTTCACCACATCCGAGCGTACCATTTCCGGGGGTTGGTAGTCCTTCGTCGGGAATGTTACGAAGACAAAGAAGTGAAAACTGTCCGACTTTGATCATGGAGCTGCAAGTGACGTAATGGATGTGATATAACTGTTAGTGTCTTGATGTTTCGTTTCAATCTTCACATTCTCAGATGATATTTTATGATCCAATCTACTTTGAAATAGAGATGTATATTGGCCGAAAAGATTTTGGTTTGCTGGTTTTCAGAATCGAAGCTAACCACCTTCAATTTAAATGCATCTGGCAAATATGGCCTATTATTATTCAACTCATTTGGAAACTGAGGAGGTCATATATAAGATATATGTGCAGTTGTGTAATGTTGGAGTATTTGAAAATGTTAAATTACCATGAGCAGCAGTCACATTCCTAATGAATGGGCAACTTTCTCAAGGTACACTAATCTTATCGATTCGTTTTGATTTATAACTTTCAACTTGTCACTTCCATTTCGTAACTGCCAATCATACATTTCTTTCCTAAATTGTCAGCTCAATTTGCACCCAAAATACAGTAGCATATCAGCGTGCACAGCCCATTTCTCAACATTTGTTAGATCGTCTTTTCAAATTATTACTTTTTCAAGCACTCCTTTTTAGCTGGCAAACTTATACCAGTTTTCTTGCGTTTCTAGCTATTTGTGTGGATTTTCATTATAGATTCGCCTCTTTCACATACGTATTCGCTAAAAGCATTATTCGTATTGAAGGATCAGATCTATAGCGGACTACTGTGGTGATTTCTAATATTTGATTCTGTGACTTTATCTTATCACAGTCTACTCAACTTTCGTACTATTATAAAATCTCTAAGGTATTCTCTAGGACTGACAAAGAGATTCACGTCTATTGTTTGTTATTTGTTGTTTTGGGAAGTGCGTTCTCTCAAGGTTATACACTTGATTGTAAGCATTCACAAATCTATCGTATCTTGTAAACTATAGTTGGACTTCCAGCTGAATTCTCCTCTACAGTGAAAATTATGGCAATATGTCCACCAGACAATCAGAGACGATAGCACAGCGGCAAGTAGTTCCTGGAATACCGGCTCCTACTATCCTTGATGGAGAGTTTAAGATAGACTTGTATCTTCAGCTTCTCCTGTCCTTGACTATCAACTCACGAGCCATTATTACACAGCTATCCACTATTGCAGAGCAACATATGGACCATGCAGACGAAATCTGCGAAGCAATAGAGAACCGAATCCGCAAATGCATTCCCCAGCATAAACTATTCGCTGTATATCTATTGGATTCTATATGTAAAAACATCGGCAACCCCTACAACATCATCTTTGGCAGAAACATCTTCAAGATCTTCACAGATACCTATTCAATTGTAACGGACAACACCACAAGGCAGAGTTTGATAAACTTGTTCAAAACATGGAAAGAAATTAAGACAAGCACTGGATCCGAACTCTTCCCCAAAGAACTGATTCAGAAGATAGAGTCTTTCATTATACAAGCCACTACTTTAGCGTCGGCAGGAAAACAGCCTGTCAGGCTGGAGCAGGAGGTTAATTTTGCTAAACTCACCCCCGATATGCTTTTGAAAGAAACCAAAGCTCTCTTGGTGTATGTAATAAACTTGGGGAGAAGCATAGACAGATTCGGCTCGGACTTGAAGTATCTCCTGAAGGAAGAGAAGGAAGATATTTCGAGTAAAGAAACTAGACGCAATCAATTGGTGGGAATCATTAACAATGTTGCAGACAATATGATTGCTGATGTCACTGGTAGCGATCAAGGGGGAGACCTGGTTGTACCTCCCAACTTCAATGGTATCAATAATCTCTTTGCCCAACATGTCAGAGCCTATCACAACGAGTTGTCGAATGTACGCAGAGAATTAGACGAACACAGCTTTTTCCAGGATTCCTTTATCAAGAAGTTTAAACAGAGATTAGAGCAATTAAGCGAGAAGAGAGCTTTACAGCAAAAGAAACGAGAGGCCAAACAGAGATACAGAGAATATCTCGAGTCTAATAAAATCGTTATCAACACTACGCCAACAGTTAAATTTTTTTCGGGACTACTAAGCGATATTTCGACCGATAAGGATCTCATGAGTCTTGTTAATGGCTGGGGTAAAACACCAGTAGTCAAAGCAAGTATAATAGTAGAGGAAAAACTCGAGCCGGAAGAAAAGGAACAAGTTAAAGTCATCGACGGCGATCAGGTCGAGATTGTGGAGCCAACACCACTCAGCGATAGTTTGGGCTTCGGGTCTCTTGACTTTGTAAATTCTTTTGTTCCAGAAACTACAGAAGTGCAAGAACAGAACCAAGTCATAAACAAACAGGAAAGAGACGAAAATAGCAATAATAAGAACTCAGAGTATCAAGAAGTTAGCGATTCGGAAAAGTCGTTTTCTCATTATAAAGTTAGAGCCAAAAGTCCAGAACTTGAACAACCTTCAGCATACAATAAACCAATTGTAGAAAACAGAGAGCTGGATGAGAATAATGACGACGAGAAGACGACTATTCGTCCCCCTACACCACCTCACCATAGCCATTCGTTGGGACCTCATCCTATTGAATCCAATTCACAATCCATTGATATCAACAAATATAACGTCAATTCCAGACAAAATATTGCAAATGGCTCATCTAAAGATCCAGCATCTCCACCAATTATTTCAGAGAATGAATTGCCAATACGAGTCAGCCTTAGTGATTATAATAGGAGCAAGGAGCTCTTTACAGCTCCTTCTCAAAACTCTAAAATCGCATCTGACTTCCAAGGAAAACAACGCAAGTCGAGTTTGAAGCGTCCTAATAGTCAAGGCAGAGGATTGGTCAAGAGGGTGAGGTTCGATGTTTGAATGACTTAATCTAGTAGATAGTAATGATAATGACGATTAGAAATGTATTAGCATTTGTAGTATACATACTTACAATAAGAGCGACTGAGAGTTCTTGATCAATTAATTACCTTTTTCTCTATACCTAACCGTCCTACTTCATATACATTCGTCTACGGATAGTTCACATAAGGCATATACTGTGAAGATATACAATTATATAGGAATAGTTGAGAAACTTAATGCATGGATAAAAATATAACATCTCTTCAGGATGCCGGTAGAATAGACAAACACAACACTAGCAGTTCCATAATTGTTCGATTGATGATACACTGCAACGTGACAACCTTGAAAACTTTGTCAATTACATCTAGGCTACGAGATGAGAATGAAGAAGTCATGTACGTAATCGACAACGTCTAGTTGTCCAAAGCACCGGACTTCTTCAAATGCCAGAAGGTGGTCAAGAAAGGGAAGGCAAAGAAGAAACCGGCAATACCCCAGAAGTAGACGCTGAAGGGAATGTACTTTCTGTTCAAGACCTGGAATGGCAAGTTGGAGTAGATGCCACCCTTTGGAGTACCGTAGATTTCGTTCATGGCTCTGGACGAAGAAGAAAAGTTTCTTCTGGCAATTCTGGAGGTAGTTCTCAAACCGACTTTGAACATCATTTTGACTTTGTTGTACGAATATATGTTTCTGGTAGAAAAGATATACAGCTGATCGTAGATAGTTCAATATCAAACGATTAAATGTTTTCTCTGGTTCGCATTTTGGATTTTTCTGTCACAAAACCAGAACCAATAAAATCTCATTGGATGAAAATTCTGAGCTGATTTCTTTGTATATACAAACCGAGCGTTAGTTATTAAGGAAATTACATTTGCTATAATTTGTTGCTACTATTCATTTGCACACATTCTTTCAAAGTAATCCCCACAACTCACAATCAAAATGGCTATCGCTCCTATCACCGGCACCTTGAGAAGAAAGATCATCACCGACATCACCATTGGTTTTGCCTCTGGTTTTGTCTTGGCTACTGCTTACTGGTACTACGAGCACAAGCCTATCGTTGCTAAGAGAGAAGCCTTCTACGCCAAGTTGAAGGCTGAGAGAGAGGCCGAAGAGGCCTAGATGGTTTACACATTGTCGAGCAGATATCTAATTTAAGACCATTATGAAGCATGATTGAGATCTGTACGTTGAAGAATGAGACGATGAAAAATGAGATGCGAAAGAGAAAGAGATAGCAAGGGAGATGTAGTGAAGAAGAAGTATCACTGAATTCGTTGGAATATGAATCCAATATCAATTCCTTATAAATCATCGAAGAATTTCAAAGAATGCACTTTTCAGTTTTTCAATTTTTCAATATCCCAATTTTCATTCAATCAATTGTAGTTTCTGGATCGATTGACTCATCCAACTTGTTTGTTTTCTGCCGACGTGCGGTTTGTTGTCTTTATCTTCACATTAATGAAACCATTGCATTACGTATTTTTATTATTCCGTCGCTTTCCCACCCTTCTTGCAAGGCAAATATACACTATACTATATATTCATATGTCTTAACAATATTGTCAATATTTCAGAAATGATGTAGCTCTAATCTAAGAAGAAATCGAGAAGCTTCCTGTTGTTGACGATTCCGCTGGAAACTATAACGATTTTCTTGTTCTTCTTGTTCTTGACTAGCCTTTGCTGTAGATACTTCAAACAGCTGATTTCGCTTCTGGTGATTCCACCTATTACTACAACAACAACGTATTCTTGGTGTGTAGCCAACGGTGACAGCTTGGTGGATCTTACGTCCAGTGTATCGTCAATGTTGATATCTACCGTTTTGCCATTGAACATAGTGCTCGTAGATAGGTTGTCCCAGTTGGGACGCTTTTTGATGTTGTTCACTGGTTTATATTTCAAGAAGTCCCGAAGATAGAGAGCCTCTACTAATCGTGTTAACAACGGAACAGTATTAGAAGGCAAAGCAAAAGATGGATTTGGATACAAATCCACCAAAAGGTCTTTGGATTCTGGATGCTGTGCCGAATCCTCTCCTTTTTCTTCTTCTTCTTCCAAAGGATGTAGATTCCAGAACTTGTCTATCAAGGTAAAGTTGGCTCTGTATGTATCCTGAGCCCCAGTGATACCCAAGTTGGCAAGATTTTGGTTCTCGTCCGGAATTGGCGTTGTCTGTTGGTTGCTGGCCAAACCACCAGTAATAGTGCTCAAGAAGTCGTTACCATGATCGACGTTGATTCTTATCAATTTGTATTCTACCAATTTCTCAAGAGCCAAACTAGTAGAAATGCCATAGCTATCCAACACTTCCTGGGAAATCCAGTCAAAGTCTCGCTCTTTTATACCATTGTTAGTGATCGACACCAAGACAATAGTCGTGAGAATAATGTACTGGTTAAAGTTGATATTGAAGAAGTACTTTAGTTTGGACAATTGCAATTTGTAATCCATTTCAAAGATATCATTCTGGAACGTAAGAAACGTCTCATACTCGGAGTTGATTTTTTCGAGTATTGACTCGCTGATCGATGTATGCTTCTTAACGAGATCTTGCTGTTGTGTCAAGCTTCCCAAGTTCTGGACTATCTTACGAATATCCTGTAAGTTTGAGTTTACCGTGTCGTTTTCTGAGTCTTTCAATTTGAACTGTTGTTGAATCTCCTTGGCTAGCTTATTCAATTCTGGTCCTATTGATGCAAAATTCAAGTGTCTTAACGAGTCGGAGTAAAGAATATCATTGGATAGATTACTGTAAGCCAGAGAATCACCTACGGGATTAGCTATGGTGTTGAACTTCAAGTCAAACAAGTCGTCGATCAAACCCTGGTAGTTCAACTGGTTGAAGAGAACGGAATAGAAGTCCAAATTTCGTTCAAGAACTACCAAATCAGTATTGCTGAGCAATTTTGATCGGTAGAACTCGATTTCTAGCTGGTTCAAGTTGGTATTGAGATATTCTGGAATTTTAACGTCTTGAAGTAACTGAATTAGGAAATCAGCATGGTTGCCTTTTCCGTAGATGTTCCTCAATTTGAGTACATTATTCCTACTTCCATGGCTGGCAAAAAGGATTTGAACTAGTGCTTCTACAAGTTGATTTATCTGCTTCAACGGCTCGTCGAAGTAGGAATCTACACCACCATATTTACCTACGTCGACCACAATTATATCGTCAATATGGACAGGTGATGTTTCCCAGTTTAGCACCTTGATGCGGGATGAAATGCTTGTGACGGGTTTCGAGTTGAGATCGTGACTAAGAATCAGATTGAAGTTGACGACGTTTCCGCTAAACGATTTGTTCAACTCATATAGAAAAGAACGTGATAAGTCCTTAACTATGATGCTAACTTTTAGACCATGGATTTTGTCTAACACAGCGAGGTTAGAAACGAGCAATTTCTCTATCAAATTCCGATTATCCTCTGTTTCTTGAACCAAGATGATTAGACCGGAAAACTTTCTGAAAACGTCGAGGTCATGCGATAAAAGGTCGATATTAAGCCAGATGATGTTGCTGAACTTGCCTTGTTCCTTTAGCTTCAGGAAAGTCGTGAGGCTATTGAGAAATGGAGAGAGACTCTGGTCTAGCACTAGCAAGTTGTTGGAAGTGTAGATCTTGGCTAGAAGCTGGAGGAGATTCTCGAGCGATTTGCTGTTGAATTCATCCAATGCGAGCCCAAGATCATCCGAAGGCGTGTATGACATCGAGCTGGATAGTACTAGCAAGGAAGTGGCAAATCAGAAGAAAAAGTAGAGATGTTTGAGTGAAGACTAATCTTCAAGACATAAACTGTGCAATTCTTAACTATTAGATTTTCGCGACTAGGATTTAGTATGGGGAGTCTAGCCATGAATTTATGTGGAGAACGAAGAAAACAACTAACCACCAAAAGAAGATCATTTGGAGAGGAAAAGAGACCGTAAGTCAATTGTTCGAATAATTGTACAACATTTGTTGATAGGCTTAAAAAGAAAGAGTAGCATCTCATATATACTTAAGCACAAAATCTATATTGTAAATCTTTACTCATAACAGTAATAGGATTACTTCTTCTGGTTCTTCTGCTACTACTACCATTCCGTCCACTACTTCTTTATCTGTCTATTCATATAGTCTATTTATTATAACTTAGCATGACTCTCCAACCCGTTGAAGTGCACTAAGCCCTCCTGAATAACTGTAGCTACATGGACTCCTTTGTTATCATACATTTCAGCCTCTAGGAGAGCCTTATTGTTGACAAATCTCACCGCTTTGAAAGAGAACTGCATCCATTTGGTGGTGTCAAAGTCCTCGTCGTGGAAATAAATAATGTGGTCCAAAGAAACCAGGAAATAATGAACAAAGTCCTTCAAGTTCAATCCATCAATACGAAGAACTCTGGCCAATCTTGTCAAAAAGAGAGCATCAGAGATAACCGCCAATCCAACGAACTGAAACTCTTTCGTCACGCCTGCTAATGGCTGGTTGACACCACCTTCGTTCTCGATTCCCCATTTAGTATAGTAAGACACTCGTCTCTCTGCTGTTGGGATGCTATTCTCCTCTCCCGTAAGCAGCAAGTCATGCATTTCCTCCGGCAACTTGTGATAAACCAAGTTACAAGCTCCGCGAGTGTCTAGCGGGAGATCTTCCACTTTGTTACGAATTAGCCAATCATGTTGTGGTGTTTGGAACAGGAGTGGTCTAAATACTGGATCGTCATCTTCGTCCTCGTCGTCCTCGTCCCCATCCAGAGTGCCCTCTTTTGCTTTGTTTGCTTTTTCCTCTTCCTTCTTGACGTAGTTTTCGTACTTATCCATACTGGCCTTGAACGAGTTTCTCTTTGTTAACGACACATTTGCAAAGAATTTGAGTTCTCCATCCTGCAGCCCTTTAACAGCTCGATTGCAAAAATTCTTTCCCGACAGGATTTCTTCGACTTCCCAATCGATGACAACAGTGGAGGAAACAGGCTTTACAAAGTATGAGTGGAGCGAGTGAGGAAAGAAGCCTTGAGGCGACGACCTTATTGCTACCAAAACGGCCTGGCCAGCTATGTTCCCACCATAGGCCCCACGCGCAGCAGCAGCAGGTTTCTGGAGTGGTTCTTTGCCTCTAAATGAATGATCACCGGTCTTCACAATACCATAGACATCTTCGACATTGATGGTAGTATTTGGTGGGTATACACTTGGATTGTCGAACAAACCTGAAGGAGACATTAAGGAAGCAATACAGAAATATGAGTTGGCGTCCTGAGAAAGCTAGGATAAATCTGCGAAAACTTCAAATTAGCAATGCTATTTGGAAGTTCTTGGAGATATGTCTAATATGGAATATACGACTAGAAAGTTCGTATGTTTTCGTCCAACTTAAATAAATTTTAAATTTCGAAAAATCAGATATTCACAAATTTGTTATTGGTGAACAGCAATGCAAGGATGAGACCGTACCAGCAATAAAAGATAGCCTCAGAAACCAATAGATAAAATATGAGCAACTTATATCAGTGCTACAATATCTACTGATACCCAACGGAAATTCGACTCTGGAATCTATTTTCAACATCCAAGATGCCGACAACCGACTATATATTGACCCCAGAAATTCCGGCATGGGGAAATGGAATTTCACAAGACGGTCTCCACAATTCAGATTTGAGTTGTCACTCACCGAGGAGCTGGGATTCAAGTCCGAAGAGTGTTTACTTCTAGATTGCCAGAGACAGCGAACTACTTCTTATAGAGTGCAGCGCTAGGTGTACCTTGCATCGGTATTCTTGTCTTTGGAAGAAGAATTGAACTTCGCTGGTCCTACGCTGGCGGATTCCGATAAGCTCGTCTCAGTAACGGAAAAAGGAAATTTGTAGCACTCTCTCGGAGAAACCTTTCTTCCATATTTTTGTGATCGTTCTTTCACCAAGGTTCATCTCATTGATGTAATTGCAATTATTTTCTTGTTTCTTGTTCCTATATACGAGTAGTGGGTTTAAGCCGTCCTGATTACTATACGGCTAAAGCGTGGGGTACGTTTGATCTTGTGGACCGAGGGCTCGGCCCAGGCACAAATGCTTGACTCTTCTGGTCAAGTGGAGAACAACTTTAGCGTGGATTATATCCACTTCTGATGAACCCATTTACAGCCGTGTTGATATTGTCGTCGGTCGTAAGTTCTACCGAAACCGATTATATGTCCGTAGCCTGCGGCTGTATTCTTTCTTTCTGGTTGTTGTTCAGTTGGGCAATATTTTCTTGTCGCATTGGGTGCAAAAACTGAAGCTTCCTTCGACTCCAAATGTTGCAGAGCGTTGATTTTACCCTTTCATTCATGACAAATATTCCTAGTTCTACTGATACTACAAATGGATCTTCGTCTCTACGTATATATGGAGGAGCAAATAAATATGGAAATAAACTCTGTATCGGCGGCTTGGTCTGACAAACTCCACCAGCATTACAACTTGGCTGATTCCTGGCTATTCTGGGCAGCAAGAAACTTCTCATGCAATGAGTTGGACTTGTCAATAATCGTCTTGGGGAAGAAACACAAAAACTCCTGGTTCACACTGAAAACCAAACGCCCATCTAAGGTATAAAAATTGCATAAGACCAACGACCTGTCGTTGCCCATGGTTGGAAATTTGAAGTCGATGAACAACCAGTCGCTCGCATCGAAATTCAGATCGTGGAAATACACAGCATGGTCAAGACTGACCCTGAAAAAATTCTTTTCTTCCTCAGACATGGGCACACCAATAGCTGACATAACCAAGGTGATAAACAAGGAATCGCTCAAATAGAGTGCTGCAATGTACTTGCTCTTGATCTTGTCTGTTGCGAGAGACGGGTCCTCATTGATCTTGGCAAATAGTCCTAATTGCCTGCTCCCAATAGTTTCATGATTCAACATCTTTGGCAGACGGAAAACATCTGGAGTAAATGCATGAGTCATGAACTCATGGGTATGTTCGATGGATGGCAAAGAATCAATATCGTCCTTGTACTGGTAGAAAAGAGGGTTGGGAACCTTCTGAAACAGAAATGGAATTGACTTGATGTTCTCTACTCCTTTGGAAAGCTGTTCTTCATATACCTCCTTTCTCTTGATACCGTCGTTATTCTTTGTAAAAGACACTTGAAGGGTGAATAGCAATACATCTGTATGTGTTTGAAATGCCCTGACCAAACGGTTAGCAAAGTTTCTTCCGTCGCTGACGTTTTCAACTTCCCATCTGACGACGGAGCTAGTCGAGCCGGCTTTGACGAAGTAGCCATGCAACGAATGTGGAGTGAGTTGCGGGTCTGACACTGTCTTCCAGGCAGCTAAAACACCCTGACTCACGAGCTCACCGCCGTAGACCCCTCTTTGTTCGTCCCTGAAAGGCTGTAATGGGTATCTACCATTGTAGATTGAGACCCGCGAATCGCTTGTTTGTTCAATCAACTCAAACTTGGCTTCAAGTTTGGAAATGTTGTCCTTATCGTAGACGTTTTTCTGAAGCTCTTCTATGCTGACCATTGTGTGTGTATGTAGCAATTAAGTCTGGTAATGGTGTCAGAGCTTTGCTGCTAGACGGATATATGGATATTAGAAAAAGTATGGATACTTGGCCCTATCAGTAAGTCTGGACCACTTCTGCTGGAGTCTAGCGGATTTTATTAGCAACGACAAAGTACAAGCCGAGGATGAACTGCACTCGATTTAAGCTAGAAAATGAAGCGATGAGCAATGAAAAATTTGGAAAGAACAACAGACGTCCACGATTATACGATAGTAAGCTGACAACTATCTGATAATTAGCACATAGAAAGCCTATTTCGAAGACGACTTTGGGTAGATTATATAGTGCCAGAGGTTCGCTGCCATCGTAAACCTGCACCACAGTTGATAACCTCGGTTAAAGAGGACGGGCTTATCACATATGGCTTTGTACACTGAGATCCGCCCGAAGGTTTTAGTGGAGAAAAGCACGGACAGTAGAAGCTAACCACGGAGGAAAAGTTGCATATGGCCATGGTGTAAGAGACTACTACGATGAAGTTAAATTGGAGGGATCTACAAAATTGAGCCCACAATGCTGAAGAGAGTTGAAGTTATGATGGAGTCCTTTCGGAGTTCGCAATCTCCGACAGCCTCGCTTGTTTCCCGAGCTCCTCACAATCTGTAACCATTTTCAGCTACAGCTTTTCGGGGTTCTTTTCTCTAACGGTTGCTGGCAACCTGGCAGTATCATTAGACAGCTGGTGCTCTCAAAGTTCGCACCCATAAAAGTGACATTTTGCAAGTGCGCTTTACTCTGCACTTTCACATGGATCACCTCATCGCATACAGAATCTTAAAGAAAAGCATATGAAGTTGCTCCTACTGGCCCCATAGCACTCAACATCATGCTGTTTAAGCCAGAAACACTCAGTTCGAGACAGGAGCACAGATCACTCCAAATATAGTTTTGTTTCTGTTTCTGTTGCTGCTTCTAGAATTAATACACATACGGTTGCACACTCAGAGTCTAGATTATCTTTCCAATTCTCTATTCTCTATTATTTCTATTCTAAAATTTGCTATTCATCTATCTCCTATTCTACGTTCCTCCATTTCTTCACATAATAATAAATAATATTGAATAAATACCCAACTCTATAACTTGGCCTTGTGCTCTACACCCTCCTTGAAAAATACCAATCCCTCTTGAACAATCGAGGCATACAACTTGCCGTTCTTGTCGTAGTAACCAGCCTGCAACAATACTCTATTGTTGCTGAATCTAGGAGCCCTGAAGTTGACAAACGACCACTCTGTGGGGTCGAAGTTGTCGTCGTGGAAGTAGATAGAATGGTCCAATGATACGGAGAAAAAGTAGGTTTCTTTTCCTCCAGTAGGACTAATGGGCAAGCCATTGGGCAATTTAGGCAAATGCAAGACCCTTGACAAAGCCGTCAAATAAACTGAGTCACTTAGCATTCCGAAACCAGCATATCTGAATTTGCTCTCCAACTTCTCTTCTTCCCTTATCCGGATATAGAAGGAGATGTCACGCTCACCAGGCGACTTCAAGTGCTCGTCGGTGCTCAACTCGTGATCCACGAAATTGGGTGGGAACTTATGCTCCAACAAGCCGCTGTGATCAAATCCTCTGTTAACCTCAAGTTCACTAGCTTTATACTTGTAGAACGTAGGGGAAACGGACGTCTGGAATTCGAACGGGAATGGCTTCTTGTTGTTGTTGAGGTATTCCTTTCTAGCTTTGTCGATAGAGTTTCTCTTGGTTAAACTGACCATAACAATATACTTCAACTCTCCATTCTGTAATACTCTGATAAGTCTATTGGCGAAATTCTTACCGTCGTTCAACTTTTCGACCTGGAACGTACATGCGACAGAGTCGACTCCAGCCTTGACAAAGTACGAATGCAACGAATGAGGAACGAAGTTCTCGGAAGCTGTAACTGACTCCATAGCCACTACCAAAGCTTGTGCACATAAGTTTCCTCCATATACACCTCTGGAAGTAGGAGCTGGCTTCAGCAATGGAACTAGCCCTTCATACTCTAAAATACTGCTGTCTGGCCCAGAAACTTGACGAACAGAAAAGTTCTTCTTCAATCTGTGGTTTGCTTCAGTCCTGGCGGAAACTTCTGCCATCTTGAACTGTGAATGATGTGAAAGCTTTGGAATTGCGTTTGTTGTGTTTGACTTCCTATCGAAAAAATCTCGATGAAATTTCCTAACGAAAACTTAGGCTGAAAGTTTATGAATCAGGTTGTTTATCAAAATTTAAAATTCAAAGCCTTATCTAAGTGTTGGGATGATATCCAAGCTCTCTAATTCGCTGTCTACTATTCAATTGACACTGGCGATGTGCTCTGTATCGAAATAAACTGTGAATACTTTTATCTATAGCTGAACTATACAAAATTAGAAGAAAAACCTCATTTTCTCTTATCGTTATATACGCTTCTTTATATATTTAGAGTACAAACCGCAGCCGTGGATTTAAATCGAAACAAAAGAAATATCCCCCGAAGATCCGAGGTTCTCTGCTCGTATGATTCCTTCATAGAAACATCTGGGTGTGCGGAGATTTGCCGAAAGTGAGAGCACATATACTTTCGCCACTTCCGAACGTATCAGTCACGTTCTCTGCAGTATGGATCTTTAAATTATCCTCAGCTGGGGATGTCCAGATCTTTCCCTGAAATGACTAGATATTCCTTGAGGAAGTCTCCCATCTCCTAAACAGTATTGCACCATATGCTACAGGATCGCTGTGATTATTTTGAATTTTTGTATTAATGTGTTTTGCCGTTAAGCAGTGCTGAAACCAGACTCTTCTGGACTCGTTCAGATGAGGTCGGATATCGCCAAATATTGTAGATATTCACGTGACCTGAACATATATAGGCTATATTAGCTGTGGTCTACTTACTTTTCCTTCACAACTTTACCTTCTCTGGGACACTATCGTGCATGATGGTCAATCCCTCTTGGATAATGGTAGCCACACATTCGTGCCTCTTGTTGAACATAAAACCGCGTACAAGAGTTCTGCTGTTACGGTGTCTAGTCATCTGGTAGGTTAAACAAAGCCAGTCCTTGACGGTGTCATAAGACTTGCTGTCTTCGCCGATTCGATCGTTATGGAAGTAGATATGATGGTCGAGGGACATAGCGTTGTAGTGGAATAAATGTAGGGCGTTAAGTGTAATTGGCATGATCGACATAGCATTCTTTGAATGGTCAATCTCTTCAAAAGGGTGATCCTCTGTAGGATTCCAAGGCAAGTGCAAGACTCTGGCCATTGTGGTTAACAAAGCTGAGTCCGAAAGATCTGCTAGAGCTACGTAGTTGTACGTAGGGTCTTTGAAAGATTGCTGGTTGTGAGGTCTCATGATTTTCTTCGTAGACTTCATCTCTTTACCTTTAGAGTCGACTATTACCTCTTCCAACTCTTCGAATTCGTTCTCCTTTCCCGGTTCGGGCTGGTTCCGGATACCGCTGAAAACAGTAATCCATCTTTCCGCTGGATATAACGCATCTTCCTTGGGACACAATGAGTAGTCTACAAATTCGTCACTATAGGCATTTCTCACATACCCGGTATGGTGAACCTGGTACAATTTGTTTGGATCTGGGTATTTAAGCTGGAGCGGAGGAACAGGTATGGCGATATCCACTTCCTTCTGCGTTTTATATCCAGGCCTTACCATGGTGACAAGCACATTGCTCCTTACTTTACCTTTTTGAATCACTTTAATGGACCGTTTCGACATGTTGTCGTCATCGTATAGCTTTGTAACCTCATAGCTCATAGGAACCCTCGGATCCCCCGCAGCAATAAAGTACATGTGGAACAGGTCCGGAAGAAAGTCAGCTCTAGATGGATCATCCCGAACGCATCGAATACCCACCAATAGCGACTGAGCAGCAGTGTGCCCACCATAGACACCTCTGGCTCCCATCATAGGTAACTCCAAGCGATGGGCACCTACGTAGCGATCTTCTTCTACTCTGACCACTCTGAAGGCTTCCTCGAAATCCTCAATATGGCGAAACCCACGGCTGTATTTCTCCTCGAGTTGGTCCATGGTGTAACGTGTTTAGCGACAAATATGAAAAAATGAATCAAATGCTCTGTGAAGTACGATTCCGCTTTTAAAAAGTATGAAGTTCAATTGACAGCGATTAGAATATCCTTAAAGAGCTGTCCAAATGAATAAATATGCAAATGTAGAGGGTTGGACACAATGCTTTTTATGAGATATCCTGGAAATAGACTACGCTTTTCAGATTATTGTAGGTGGATGTGGTGAAGACGGATTTCTATTTCATTAAGTAGTGCAATTCCTCATTCATTATCTGAGATATTCTGCGGGGCAGAGTGTACTCGGCTGCACTCCACTCAGATTCGTGAAGGATATGGCTAGCTCATTAAGTGTAGTGGTGTGGTGTGGTACAAAGACGGCAATATAATTTCCTATATGGAGATATTCAATACCGTGCTGCCTGGTTGTACTCTCCTCTAAGAATGTGGACTTGGCTTGTGTTTGCATTTTCACGTGTCTCTTTTGCTCTGCTAGTCTTTGTATCTCCAACTTTCATGTCCACTACTATTATTCTTAAAGCACATGACATTTTAACGTACAATTATCAATACAGGAACATCGGCATTATCATGGGTTGTTTTTGACTTCACGTGAGTCGCCAAAGTTAAGACAGACAGTTTTACACGACCCCATACTAGCGAAGAAATGTTTCCAAGATATCTACAAGATTGAAATTGTATCAACAGGAATTTGCAGTTCTTTCTTTCCCATTTTTACAATACGTGGATAAAAATGTTGTGAATTCCCCAACCTAATCCTCTCAGCTTCTACATCTCAAACAAGACCTATTGGGCTACTGGTGAACTCTTCAACGCCCTCAAGTGTGTGGAAGATGGCTAAGTTTCAAAGTTTGCACGTGATTGTTAATCACGTTACCACTCTTGACCATCTCAAGCAAGAAGTGGAAATCTCACTGATTCAACTTTTCACTATCAGAACTACCAATATCTCCCTTGAATTTTCTGTCTCGTAATGGGTCCTCGGAAGTTCAAGAAGGGTAACCCTGTGGTTGTCTCCTATAAGACGGTTGAGGATTTAAAGATTCTCAAAGATTGGTTCTATAACTTTGATGTTGAGGCTGGACGAGATCTCCGATTTCGAGCCATTCAGAGAGTGAGAGCCTTGGGATCACGTGGTAGGCTACCTCATGGCATCGAAGCAACCTCATTCTTGACCTCAGTATGTTTAGAAGATGCCCGTGGAGCCAAGGACTCTAACATACTTCAGATGTCCTATACTATGGCTATTATCAGGTTTGTCAATGGACTCTTGGATCCGTTTCAAAAGGCCAATTTTGCAATTCCTCTACATCAGTTGGCGAAGAATCTCGGTTTACCAGGATTTTTTGTGGAATTGCGACACATGGGAACACATGAGAGTCTACCTTCCCTTGTTATGTTGAGAATAGCCTGCACCAGGGCCTTGAACTGGCTCTATGACAACTATTGGTGCCATATAGAGGATGATGAATTTGACGATGGTGATGAGGAAGATATTTCAGAGTTGTCAGAGAAGAAGATTAAGCATTTGGCAGAAATTCAAACTGATTTGGAGTCTATCATAACTAGTACGCAATTGTTGAACAACTTGAAGACGTACAAGAAGATCCGGAAATCTGATTTGGACCATATTTATAAGTATGGAGATAGCTCCAGTGAATCAGCCATTAAGTACAACAAAGCTGTGCGGTACATCAAATCGATATCAGACATTCCACATAAACTGTCAGACCATTTCAGTGGAGACGAGGTGCTAGCGACTCAACTTGTTTTCAAGAACAACTTGATATATAACAATGATAAAATATCCAACAAAGAAGGAAAGCTCAAGTTCAATCCACTTCTTGTAAAACTCTTTAAACCGTTAATACAAGAGCTTGGTTTAAATTTCCAGATATACTTATGGCTAGTCATAGCTAGAGCTTTAAGGAACGATGACGGCTCAGGCATAAGATGCTATTTATATCCAAAATTGGAGATGAAGTTGAAGCACGATTTTGAGTATATTCAACTTATAGAATGGATAGGTGTTTTGTTTGAAATGATTGTTTCCGCTGAATTCTCTAAAGACTTTGAATTTGTTGTTTTGCCAGAATTGGCTACAGAAAATGAAGATGTACTCAAAAGATTATCTTCTAGAAATGAGCTTCTTGAGTACTTGCTCGTCAAGGCAGACGAAATCTTGGCCCAAACTAAAGTAGACTTTTTGGATCTGTTTGAACATCAAAATATGGTCTACTGTAAAGTGCGAGATCTCATTAGAAACAACAATAAATTGAATAACGTCTATCATAACGAAAATAAGTCAAGGTTTGATTCGCTTGTTGATTACGCAGAATCCTTATGCAAGAGTGCTAAACTGTTGGCTGCACTTCCAACTGTTGATGACATACTCGGAACCGTCAAGAATAAACTACCAGAAGCAGAGCTTCCCGTAGCCAAAAGAACAAAGGTTTCGGAAGAGAAAGTTACAGATGAACCCCCCAAGATATATATTCTTGAACCTCATAGCGATTGGGAACCTACACCTTTTGGCACATTTGTATAACTTGTAGATTAGAACATCATAGAATATACAGCGCACCCCCTAAGATATTGGAATGGAGGTAGAAGCATAAAATACAAAAGAACAAATATCATACTAGAATAATAAATGTTTCCTATTTCTATCAGATATAATTGTTTTGTACTCTTCTATACAACAGTTCTATAACTGCTTTTATATATAACGTTGCCTTCATTTGGGTGCAAAACGGCTGGCTATTACTTTGCTTATATGCCGTACAGTGGCATCTGCTCCGCACTGCGTTATCTAATCAGAATACAGATGTAAATGTAGGTTAGTTGGTTCTTTCTCATGGAAACGAAAATTATCTGTATTCTACACCTTTTCTGTATCATAAAGTAGTTCATTTTGCTACTAGACACGGTCTTGGACTGCAACTATAGGCTGGAAAAATTCCGGTTCCGCAGAAGAAACACGTGAAGTACAGCATTTTTCATTTATTTAATTGTACAATACGATCAAACATCACCAGCGCCACATAGAAAGTGGCAAAAACTACAAAACAAAAGCTACAAAAACATCATAGATTTCCGAACCGCATACACGTAATCCATCCATAATCAGTTTGTACGCGGTATTTGAATCTTCTTTCAATTCCAGCACCACCCAAAGAATCATCTAACTAGAATCAGTAAGAGCAATAGTAACACAATTTGAGAATGAGTCCACAGTGGATGCCTCAAAATATCCAAAAACGGCTTCTTCTCTATGTGCTTCAACAACTTTCACTCTTTTCGGAAATCGACCTACCCAATCTAGAAGAGGTCTCTCTCAACAATATAGTACTACGAGATATCTCTATAGATCCGGAGAAAGTGGGCAAACTACCAGGCTGTAATCTTCGTTTCGGGCAGGTTGGTACCTTGGAGTTAAATACGGTCACAGGAGGAACCATCATTGGTGGAGGCGGGGGTGTTAATGTTGATGCTCGTGATGTAGAAGTAGTGATATCTCCTGATTTCGATATCAACGAAGAAGTACGAAAAGAAGTGCAGTTTCTGTTAGCACAAAGTACTGCTGATTTGGCCAAAACGATCATCAAAGATAGCGACAGTGCCGCTGAAGATGAGTCCGATGATACTGATGAAGAGATTGTCGTTGAACCCAAGAAGTCACGTTCGAGCAGTTCCTCTTCTTCTTTCTCTGGCTCTACTTCTAAGCCATCTGCTTTAAGTGCTGTCATGTCTCGAGCTGTGGAAATGGCGCTTCTGCGTTTGCAAATTAAGATTATCAACATGAAAATCAAATTGGTTTCTGAGATGACGGACTTACTTTTTGAAGTTGATGAGGTTCTAGTCAACACCGTGAATGGAACGAGAGTGGTGAAGATCACAGGCGTAAGGCTGATGACTTTGAAGCCGAATGTTAACCCCGGTGAAATGGTTGATAAATCAGTTCAAAGTCCTCAGAAAGATGAGGCCAGTGATAACGAAGAAGATGACAGTAACTACGAAGACGATAGCAACGATTACGGCGACGAATCGCTCATGGATAGTATGGTTTTCACGCATGAAGAGGCAAGTTCCATCTATTTGAGCGCAACCTCTCAGTCTTTTCCGCGACCGACGAGCTATAATGTAGATGAGGGAGAGGGAGAGGTTCCTATTCGAAATGGGTCTGTATCTTCACATCCTCCAACAATCTTCCATATGGACTATTGTGATGTTGAGTTTGATGGTCTCAGTAATGTTTCTAATTTGAAGATCGATATAGGGACTATCAAAGTAGCGACAACTCCATTGGCTCCGACGATAATTTCTATACTCAATGGCATTACCAGGAGCTTGAAGATAAAAAATCACCAGAAATGGACCCAACAAGCTCTCAAACGCCAACAGAACTCGAGGTTTCCTCAATATGCCGAGACTACTGACGAGTTGACAGATGACGAATCTCTGTCTAAAGATGGCGAAAATACTGATCCTTTCTTTAATAAGCTTCATATAAGAGATATTATTATTAGTACCACATCAGCGTTGAGTCGTGATGGTGTCTTCGCTTCCCCTGACAATTCTATCAACTTTGTATTGCACAATCTGAACATTAAGCAGAAAAATGATTTGCTCATTTATGGAGGAGTTGAGACTTTCAGAATAGAACAAGTGAAAGAAGGAGTACGTACAGATATATTTAACTTTGAGTCACCAACAGCGGCTACACATTCAGAACAATCTCAATCTCATCCAGATTCTGATGGAGTGTCTTTGGCTCATGGATCCCCACCACCTCCAATTCGTCCAATGTCTCCTCTGAGTATTCTGTCAACTTCTTCTTCTGGTTCTAAAAGTTCGACTCTAAAAGCCGATCTCCGTTTTGAGATATTTAAGAAACTTGAAGAGAATGTAATCACCGTAGAGACAACGGCGTTACTCTCTAAGACTGCATTATTGAATTTGGATTTGAATAGCTCTTTGATTCTTTCCAATTTCATCACAGCTGTGAAATCAATCCATTCTAATTTCAAAATATTGAAGGCAACGATAGAAAATCTCAGCAAGTTGCATTCTCCAAAGAGGAAAAAGACATATACAAACGGTACAGAAGCAATGACAACAAAATCTCAGTTTATATTACAAACGTCTCCAATCATCTTCAGCATTAAATTCACACAAGATTTGTTAGTCAAAGCTATCATATTCCCAATCTCATATAATTTACAACAGAATCAGCTAAGTATTTCCAAGATTTTGATCAATACAACTATCAGAAATGAAAGGGAATCCACCATAATAACAATATCGAATATAGTATTATTAACAAAATTGCACGAGTTCAAGTCCTTTATTAAGAGAGTTGCCAATCCGAGCAATGCTACTCCTATACCTCGTGAAGTGCAAATAACAGCTTCGTCTAACCTATTTATATCAAAGGTCATAGTTAATATTGCTTTGAAAGAATTGCAATTTGTGATATCGAATATAGTATCATTTCATGATTCATTTACGTCACTTTCAGCAAAACAATCAAATTCTTTAGAAAACTCAGTTCTTGACTTTGTAAGTGACAGAAGCCATAAATTAGATACTTCGCTGATACTACAACCTCCTGGTCATAGCAGAAGAAGAATTGGACCTGGTTTTGCGAGTCCACACCTCAACAACCCTACATTCATAAACATTAGCCGGAACAACATTACCTCTTTCCGCTGTTCAATCAAAGAAGTGGAATTGAACCTAGTTCAGGTATTGCCGAAGTTCGGAGGACTTACGCTAAGATTAAAGGATACTTTGTTGTACGAACAGAAGAACGATATCAACGGCTCTATTCTTTCTTTCGATATTGTGAGAGTGAATGATGAGCAGTCAGAAAAGTTTGTCTATGAGTTCCAGGAATTACCTTTGGAATCAATTCGCTTACCACTAATAATGTTTCATTGTAAGAATACTGAAAAAATAAGTACTGTGGATGTGGTTATTCGCAATGTTCTAGTCGAGTATTATACACAATGGTTATTGTTGCTCGATGATTTTAAAGCAAATGAAGAAAAATTGGCAGAATCGGTAGTCAAGAAAGTCAAACCAGTCAATGCATCTTCATCCCAGAATCGATTTGATATTCGTTTTTCTGTATTTGACTGTGTTATTGGCTTAAATCCAGGAAGATTGCCTTGCAAGAGTTATCTTGTTATTGGAAGAGGAACCTCTGATTTCACATTTGGAGTGAACCAATTCTACATCAAAAGTTCTTTCAGGGATGTTTCTGCTCTATTGATTGATGATGTCAAGAACAGGGAAAAGATGCCATTGAAGGATAACTTGACTTTAAAATCAAAGAAGTCTCTTCCAACGAGTAGCTACACGTCTCCGTTGACTTATTTTCTGAATCTAGGTTATATTATGATAGGAGGTCTTAATGTTGTTCACATAGGAATTACATTCAACACAAATATTGAGGAGGTTATGAAGAGGAATGAAAAGTTAGGAATCAGTGATAGCTTATCGTTGATTGATCTTAAGATAAATTCCGATGAACACCATTTGGAGTTGTGCGCTGATTCGGCACATGTCTTATTGCAATTGATTAACGATTTGAAGCTACCATTAAATTTCAAGGACAACGAGAAAATGAAAGTGACTGTGGATAGTCTGATTAATCTAATGGACGACCTTGACGAGAATCAGTTTCAACTCAAGAAAAGAAATATTCCTATTCCTGGAGGTGAAGATTCTTATCTCTTGGCCGGTTCAGGAAATGGAAGTTTGGTATACAATGATTTAGAAGTTGTGGATGCCTATTATGATGATGCACAAAGATCGTCAAGTTCTGGGCAGACAGCTTCGCTAGCTTCAGACGCTACATTTATTGTAAATTCAGATTTAGAGAATATCGCATTTGACGAGGACCATTTTTCCAAAGCAAGAAACAAAATTCCTAAAGGTTCTAAAGTAGACCCTTTCAAGTTGAATATTAATCTCTCAAAGACAAAAATCTATTTGTATGATGGATATGACTGGAAAGATACGAGGAAAGCAGTTAGAGGAGCAGTGAAAAGAGTTGAGGCGCAAGCGATGAAAGAAAGGCTCAAGAAGTTGAAGAAACAAAATGATAAAGAGTCTGAATTGAACAAAGACGATAAAAGAAATGATAAAAACAATTCTCTTGTTGGAGAAGGAGAATTTGAAGAAAGCGACCGAGAAAACAATGAAGATAGCGATTACGATGAAGAGGATGAATTCATAGAAGAGACTCTATTTTCCTCGATCCATGTTGGAATTCCTAGAGATGCTACAGGCGCTAATTTGACAGATCAGATCAATAAAAGAGTACAGAGTAGTCTCCAAGAATCAGATATGACACCTGAAGAAGTTCAGAAGGCACAGATTAATGTCGAATTGGGTAAAAACTACAAAAATTTAAAGTTGCGTAGATCCAGAGTTCACAAGATAATGGCTGATTTCACCAACATTGAAGTTAATGTCCTGGTGTACTCTACAAGGGACCCAAGAAAAGATCCCACTGATGAAAATCTACCATACGAATTGTTGAACGATGTAGAAGTTAGACTCGGGACTGCTGATGTTTATGATAACGTAGCTACTTCGACATGGAACAAACTTCTCACCTATATGAACTCTTCTGGTGAAGGAGAAATTGGAAAAAGTATGTTGAAATTGGCTATTACTAATGTCAGGCCATCTCCCGAGTTGGTATCCAGCGAAGCTATAATGAAAGTGCAAGTATTGCCTGTAAGACTTCATATTGATCAGGATACTTTGGATTTTCTATTGAGATTTCTTGAATTTAAAGACTCTCGCTTCTCTTTGCCTTTGGATGAAATTGTTTATATCCAAAAATTTCAAATCAGCCCAGTCATGTTAAAGTTGGATTATAAACCTAAACGGGTTGATTATGTTGGAATCCGATCTGGGAACTCTGCTGAGTTTATGAATTTTTTCATTTTGGATGGCTCCACTATCAATCTTGCTGAAACTACAGTATATGGCTTATTAGGAATGCCTAGCTTAGGCAAAGCTCTTGGTGAAGTTTGGGCTCCTCAAATTCAGCAAACACAAATTGCAGGTATTTTAGCTGGTTTGGCTCCAATCAGATCGATAGTTAATATAGGAGGTGGAGTGAAAGACCTTATTGCAATTCCTATAAGTGAGTACAAGAAGGATGGAAGACTCTTTAGAAGTATTCAGAAGGGTACTCAGAAGTTTGCTAAGACTACAGGCTATGAAATCTTGAATTTGGGGGTGAAGCTAGCTTCTGGTACGCAGGTTATATTGGAACAAGGTGAACAGCTCTTAGGAGGAGAAGGATCTGGAGCCAGACTACCAGCAACAAGACGAAGTAATTCCCGCAAGCGCAATACCGACAAACGTCTGTCCTCTAAAGAAAGGAGCGATGGTGAATTCTCTGAATACGGTGATGTAGAAAGAGAGCAAGCTGGTAAGGTCGATTTCAACAAACTACTTGCAAATTCGCAGATATTGAATCAAAGTGTCCGCATAGACAGAGACCAGTATGCCAACAAAAAGTTCTACTCGTACATTGATATTGACGAGGATGACGATGAACTAGTCACTGGTATCGATAAAGAATTACTTAGTAAATCCATATTCTTGTTACCAAGAGATGACAGCAGCAATAAAGAAGTTGATGAGGACGAAGCCGATGATAGCAGTGCAGATGAAGAAGGAGAAAAATTGATTAGTTTATACTCGAATCAACCCGAAAACATACAAGAAGGCATGAAATTGGCATATAAATCATTTGGCAACAATTTAAAAATCACCAAGAGGCAATTAATCAACTTGAAGAACGAATTGAACGAGTCGGACAACATACAAGACTCGTTGAAGTCAATTCTAAAATCGTCGCCAATAATATTCATTCGGCCAATCATAGGAAGCACGGAAGCATTATCCAAGGCATTGATGGGATTGGGTAACGAAATAGACTCGAAACGGATAGTAGAGTCTCGGGATAAGTATAGATACATCAAAGGAGCCAAGGATGAAGACGTCTTGTGAAACTATTCGCAGAATAAAAATAATGCATGGTTACCAACTACATCATTTTACTAGTTCGATTTTAAGATAGATATAATGCACATTATAATTGTGCTTGCACATGTAGAGATGAACCTGGGGAAAATGTCCCCGAATCTTTCATGGGGAACTAAGCCCTACAGCAAGCCTTGGAAGGGCTGGCACCAGAGGTAAGGCAAAAAATTGCTGCAGAGCCATACACAAAGAAGAATTTGCACATCGGGAATGCCAGCTGCAAACCTTTATTTGAGGGGAAGCTGAACCTCAAATTTGTCGAAATTCAAAATTTGAGGTCGGGGACTGCTACAGACGCCAGGAGACCATTGATGTGTGTACGAGCATGAGGCACTTGAAAAGGATCATGTCGCATAAATGTGAAAGATCTGGCTGGCTTCTATTGTTCGCAATGCAATATCTACTGAAGCGATGTCAGGAAGAAGTAGAAAGGATAACTAGTAGTCTTGTAGTGAGATGGCATCTAAATGTATCGCAGCTCTACTTCCTGAAGAGATGACACCTCAAGTTAATTAGCCTGAAAAAGATTTCCGTGGACAGTGGGGCAAATAAAATAATCATCATGAACTTGCAGCATATATGAGCCGTTAGCTCTTTTTGCGATGCTACGATAGGTCACTCAGCAAGTGTATTTTGGTGTGTCTAGTCTGGCTGGAATCCACGTTGTATTTCTCCGCCAAAAATGAAGTGTCGGGCATTATTCCATAGGGCAATTTGATAAGATGCCGAATTTCTTTTTCGCATTTTTTCCGTTTGACATAATCTGTAAAATTATTTTCTGCGCAGAAAACTTTTTGGGGAAATTTTGTAGGCATCGCGTGAACTCTACTAGGCGTTTTTAAAAAGCCATTGGCAAATCTTGGCTGGAAATATCAAACGGACTTCATCCATATTTTCTGGCGGCTCCCTTTAAGATACAATTACGTTAGCGGTGCGTGTTTTGGCTATTTGAATCTCATTGAAGGTGTACGAAGTATTGAAAGGATTTGCTAAGGGGTCTTCACTATTCTTTTTCTCTGCTGAGACTATCGAAGAAATAATGACTGGAAATGGACAAATCCATGTCCCATATCAGCAAATTATAATTACCAGTCTTGGCGATAGCGGCTTGAAATTGTTCTCATCGAATGGCTTTTTTTGTACTGCCTATGTCTGCCGCAACTGCAGTAGACGCAGCTGTAGAGGGGCATAGAAACGGCTCCATTATCCCTTCGCGGAAACCAAAATTGCATCTCCTTATATATATTAGATAGGAACGTCTGACTGACCCCAGGAACTTTTTTTGCTTCATCTGATTTGAATTACCTTTTGTTAATACTTGGTATTCCCATGTCCTACTACTTGTTGACTCACGGATACAAATCATACCTCCAGGCAGTTCATTAACCGGAACGCTAATTTATCCGTTCCAAAAAAATACTGTATTAAACTTTTTCGCAATGTCTAACAATATTGCACCCGTGAAATCGATGACCAACTCAATTGTTCAGTACGATCAAAATGATCTCAACAAAGATCTTGAAAGCAACAAGGAGAAGGAAGTATCTTCTGATGAAATGCAGGAGTCCAAAGAAATCTCGGACTCGGACTCCCAAAAGGATGCTCCCTCTTCTGGCATTATTCATAGGTTGAAAAATAAGTTCCCCTACTACAAGTTGGCTATCCACATCTTCCTTGGCTGTTTTTTTACCTCTTGGTGGTTGTCCATAATCATTCAGGACAAGCACAGAAGTCAGTGGTTGATTCCAACCGTTTTTTGGGGTATGGCTATGGTTAGGTTGATCTCATGGCATTGCAACATCTTACCATATTTGTTGAGCAAGGTCAAGTTGGTCTGGGACTATTTCACCGACATCGTTTACACAAAGGTCTTCACAAAAAGATGGCAACGATTGATTGCAGGTGCTGTTGTCACCGTTGGTTCTATTTTGCTTGGTACTTTTGTTCCTTCGGAAACCGAATACTCCAAGAGAGAAGACCGTGCTATTTCTTTCTTTGGCTGTATAGTTGCCGTATTCCTCTTGTACGTTACCTCCAGGAACCGTTCTGCTATCCAATGGAACACTGTTATTGGTGGTATGTTGATGCAATTTATTGTTGCCCTCTTTGTGTTGAGAACCAAGTGTGGTTACGATGTATTCAACTTCATCTCAACTTTGGCCCGTGAATTATTAGGTTTCGCCAAGGATGGTGTTGCTTTCTTAACCAATGCCGATATCTCTAACTTAGGTATGTTTTTCTTCACTGTTTTACCGTCAGTTGCTTTCTTCGTTTCGTTTGTGCACATATGGTACTACTTTGGTGTTATTCAATGGGCTATCGGTAAGTTTGCTTACTTCTTCTTCTGGACCTTGAGAGTGTCTGGTGCTGAAGCCATTACCGCTGCAGCTTCTCCCTTTATTGGAATTGGAGAATCTGCCATCTTGGTTAAGGACTTGATGCCGTACTTGACCAAGGCTGAATTGCACCAGATCATGACCTCTGGTTTCTCCACTATCTCCGGTGCTGTTTTGGTTGGATATATTGGTTTGGGTTTGAACCCTCAAGCCTTGGTGTCTTCATGTGTCATGTCCATTCCGGCCTCTTTAGCCGTGTCGAAGTTGAGATACCCAGAAACGGAGGAGCCAATTTCAAGAGGAAGAGTCATTTTCCCAAAAAATGAAAGCGTTGAAAAACCTCAAAATGTTTTGCAAGCCTTCTCCGAAGGAGCCACCTTGGGTTTGAGAATCGCTGGTACAATGTTGATCCAGTGTTTGTGTATCATTGGGCTTGTTTCATTAATCAACGGTGTCTTGACTTGGTTCGGAAACTTCTGGAACATTGACCACTTGTCTTTGCAATTGATTCTTTCCTACATCATGTATCCAGTGTCGTTCTTGTTGGGCGTTCCACGTAACGAAATCATGCACGTCGCCAAATTGCTTTCTCATAAGTTCATTGAAAACGAATTTGTTGCTTACAACATGTTGATGACCGAGGCTCCATACAACGAAATGTCCAGAAGAGGTACTTTGATTGCTACATACGCCTGTTGTGGTTTTGCCAACTTTGGTTCCGTTGGTATCACTTTGGGTGTTTTAAACACTTTATCTAACAATTCCAGAGCCAAGGATATTTCAGCCTCTATCATGTCAGCCTTGGTCTGTGGTGCCGTTGCTACCACATTGTCTGCTGCTCTTGCAGGTATGGTCATGCACGATTTGAATCAATTCCACTTGAATTGAAGCTCGGGTTAACATTCTGTCCTTGTTTGGTCGATGTATATGTGCATATCTAGACTCAATTGAGTGTCTTGATAGTTTCATATCAACTAAATTTGCCTAAAATATTTGTAATCTTCTTTCGTTAGAGTTTGCTTATCCTAATAGATACTAATTACTTCGCATATACTCAACTGTAGAATGACTTATCCAAAAACGGGACACATAAACAGTTAATTATTGGTACTTCTACATAACTCTGAACAATATTGAAATGGATCGTCAATTGTAGACAGATTTGTCAATCCAGGTCTATAGGCTAAATTATCATCATCCATTGTTAAAGTCTTACCTCTCGACCGCAGTCCTGGAAACGTTAATATCATAAACCATGGCTTCGTCAAAATAGAACTCACTATTGATATCTTCATCTTCGATTTTTCTCTTTGAAAATTACGGAATGTGTGTCTATTTATATTGGTTACTATTATTACTCATACTTGAAGGACCAAGGAGTTGGGTGCAAATTTTGCTTATGTAATCGCGATGTTGTAGATTTAACAAATAATTACTTGAAAGTTTCTTATTCTTCAATTTGTCTACACATGAATGAAGAGACCGTGTTCCAGTACATAGAGCAGTATGCTCTGCCTGAAGAACTTGAAGAAGAAGACAGACAAGCAGATTCTAAAATCGTAGATCTTCCTGTCGTGTCTTTAGCTCAGAATCCAGATGTTCTCGTGTTCGATGTGAGAAATATCCAAATTCTCAGAGAGAAGTATGGGATTTTGGGAGTATTGACAGGAACTTTGGCCCAATATCCTCAGCAAAACTTCTTTCTTTCCGTTCCGTTAAAGTTGTTTGTTTGGGAAGTAATATGGTTGGTAGAAACTGGAAAAGGCAGACTTGTAGATCAGGCTAGATACAGAATAGAGAATGCTAAACAATTGGCGGAAGGAGGTGTAATTGAAAACGACAACACGGTTCTCTTATCCAAGAACGAAAAGTATGACAATCCGAAGAATGATCTGGAGATTAGGGAGCCAAATTTTATCGTCACCAAGAATACGGATACTTCAAAAATTTGTGAAGATTTAATTGCAGATTATGAAATACCCTTGAGAGACTATTTGAATGCATTTATAAAAGCTTCATCACTAAAAATTGAAGAAATCCTTTCTCGTTACCGCAATTTCAAGTACTTGAAGGAAATGGGCTTTTTTATGAATCCAGGGCTTAAATTTGGTGGGGATTTGGTGATTTATCCTGGAGATCCACTAAGATTCCATTCATATTCCATCGTTAAATTTAACATGGTCGATCTTCAAGATTTGATCGTGGGAGGAAGATTGGCCACTAGTGTGAAGAAGAATATTATCATTTTGGGCGATGAGGAAAATGCTTCAAACGATCTTATTGAGAGCGTAGAATTTTGCCTAAACCAACCTCCTCAAAAAGTAGCATTTTCCATTGAATGGGCCGGCTTCGGTTGAGATATACTTAAATATCAATATATAGCATTTAAATAGCATTCGCTAAACAGTTACTATACAATCACTATACATTCACTAAAGATTAGTCATTTGAATCTTGAAGATAATTATTGGCTCCAAAATCAAACAAACAATAAATGAAAAGCTTGAGAAGCTTCTACTTCCTCGTTTGCTAATTAGTTCCTTGGGAGGTCCCTATCCAACCATGAATAGTAAGAAGCCTTGGCTGTATGATGCTTTCTGTTCTTCTCTTTGATCGCGAGTACTCTTTTGCGAGACTTTTCCATTCTGAGGCAATCCTTTCCAGAAAGGAAGCGATTGACTTTTCTCAACTTGCCGAAGAGAGTGTGACGTAATCTGAAAACTAATCTAGAAAAAAAATTGTTACAGTCATTTCGATCATGATCTTTGTGTTCATGGACTTTGTTGTGTCTGCCTTTCTGCTTTTTATGATCCATAAGTTTAGCTTCGTTCTTGATATTGTCAGATATCTTGTAGAAAATATCCGTTTTGTGTCTGTGCTCAGCATTCACTCTCAGACCCGCTTTATGGACCATCTTGCTTAATTTTAATCTAAGACCATTAATTCCATGAAATTTGTTACTCATATGCTTTGAAGAACCACAACCTAGACGGTTAGGATGTTTCACATTCCTTGATCCATCTTCATCTCGGACCTTTACGAAGAGTAAAGCAAATATAAAATCTAAGTTCTGTTCAATATCCTTCTGAGTACTTGAAACTGGGAAAACATGGTTAAGATACTTTTCAACTATGTTGAACATTCCAACGCCACGGTATCTGCCATGAGCAAAACGGTCAACACCAACACGACCTCCTCCTTGAGAAATACTTGTACGCTCGTTTTCAAACAAACGTTTCTTAGATTCATCCAGAACAACTGTACCGTTCACAGCTTCAACTCTTCTTGAGATCTTGAGCTTGCTGTCGTCGTTCTTGTACTTGAAGCCGAATTTTGAAGTTAACGCTCCAAATCCATGATTACCCTTCTTGTTTATGAAATACTCAGAGGTGCCATTCTGGTCGTACAGGAAACTCAACGAATCGTTTCCATTAAACAGGATATCAACATGTCTGCTGGTAACCAACTTGACGTTATATTTGGTCTCGAATTCACCTGGGCCAATCGAAAAGTTGCTTTCTGTCAAGCGAAGAACCAATGGATAGCTCAAGGAAACATTAACAGAGTGGATTGTATTGGCAGGAAGCTCAAATTCTTCGTGTGTCTTTCTTCCGTTGTTTTGACTATGAACTCTGCGCTCTTCGTGATCCCTATGGTCATCTCTTTCTACATCTGGTATAGTCTCTGAAGGAATGTCATCGTCAGTAATAATCAAAGACTTGACGCTGTGGCCCACATGGACCACTGATTGTCCACTTCCAAAGTTAGAGTAGTGCTGAACATTAGAAACCTCACCCTTAGTGTAGGAAGCAATCGTAGTGTTCAAGATTTTGCCACTACCCAAAGTGAGAGAAAATTTACTAATCAACTGTCCGCTGAAGATACCGTTGACAATTTGCAGAATTGAGCCTGTAAATGGTGGTGCAAAAGCAACTACACTTCCTCTGTTGTTGTGGTCAATAGAAAGAACTTCGCCAGTAGCAGCTACAACCTCACTGTTTTCGTAAGTCAATAAACTGGCAGAAGTAATCCAGTCTCTTCCAACCTCATTGGAGTCAGCATGTCCCGTTTCACCAAGACCGTTACTGATTTCAATCTCCAATGTACGGTCTTCAAGTTTCTGGGATGTCCACAAGAAAGGCAACAATCCCGAGACATCTACTTCAATAGCAGGAACATCGAAAGCTGAGTTGGAAACAACACCATTCCACAAGGCAGGAGAGATTCCTCCGGTGAAGATGACAGGCTCAGGAGTTTGGGCAGCGATCTTTTCTCCGTTGAAAAAGACATTGACGATCCTGACTGGACCGTGACGATCAAAAATGTGTTTGTCGATGAACTTATCCGCGTACTTGTCTAAGACGTTGGTGTACCAGAATTCCTCTGCAGCATTACCAGATGTGAAGACTGCAAGTCTCAATCTGGTGGTGTTTACGGGAACAACAGGTAATTCAAGCTGAAGCTTCTTTGTAGAAAGTTGAGATAAAGGAAGAGAATGCTTGTTCTTAGCAACAATCAAAGGATGGACTACATCAGCTGGCTTTGCCGTAGAAAGAACAGAATAGTCACCGTCAAATTTCTCATTGGCACTCTCTGGGTTGGACAAGCTGTTGAAGCGTTTGTTGAAATTGAAGTATTCTACGGTCAATTCCACTTTGAATTCACCAGTTAATCTATCATTCAAGATGTTGTCCAACTGGAAGATGAACTTTCCGCTCTTCTGAAATAAGGACAAGTACGTGGAAACGTCCTTTGTAAATTGAGAGTAAACTGGACGCCCACCAGGTTCAATGGTAGATGTTCTCCAGATCTGGACTCCATTAAGGAATACATTGGCTAATCTGTCATACTGAACTCCATCCACAGAAGTCTTCAAGCTCAAGAATACAGCGTCAAATTCGATATCTACCGGTGGAGTATAGTCTACTACTGCTGGTTCACCCCAGGAGTTCCCAAATTTGTGGTCTACCAAGAGGGTCAGATAGACAGGCTCACGAGTAGAGTTACACTCAGGACCTACTGCAATGATTTCGTGAGGCTTTGGCTTAGACTTGTGCCCTTCCATGGATACATCGCCCTCAGTTTGTACATCGTCAATAATGAACAAATTGCTGGAGATATGTTTGAAGGGTACTTCGCGGGAAGGCGTGTTCTTAAAGTTAAAGTTAAACTGATAGTCGTAGAAGCGGAAGTGGAACATAAGTGCAGTAAGTGCAAACAAGGCCAACAACATCAGATAACTCTTCTTCTTGGGCTTGGGAGGCATTTCTTCAGAATCAGTATCGTCTTGATCATTCAGAAACTTGACGGTTTCAAGAAAACCGATATCCTTCTCTAAGTCGTAATTGTTCGTAACATAATGATATTCCATCTTTTCTTCAGGGTATTCTTTCTTGTCTTCGTACTCAGGATGTAGGGTCTTTTCATCTACAATTTCATATCCTTGTACGATTTCGTAGTCGTTTTCATTCAAAAATTCATTTTCGTTGTCATTATCATTCTGGCTGTTGCTAGCATCTCCTAGAAGTTGCTCTCCATCTGCCGGTGCCCGGGCTGTGCCGAACATCAACATATTCCAAACCGAAAAGTCTCTAGCTATGTGACTCATGACAACCAGCGTTCTTCAGATTTATCCAGACTATGCTGATGTTTTTATAATACTATCGTCTAGCCCCCTT